>VMDR010007745.1:0-39257 GCA_007922815.1 Macrotus californicus
ACACACACACACACAAATGTACTAAATTATGAGCACCTCGCAGGGAGGGATCATGTCTTATTCATTGTTATATTCCAAGCTTCTATCTCAAGTCTTGGCTCACAATCAATACTGAATTTATTAAGTGGTGATACATTTCCACTTAAAAGCACACATAATAGAAAATAACACTTTTATGGAACTCTATAGTTTTAAGGCACAGTTACAAATATATTTATAATCCCAAGTGAGATGGATATTAGTTCTGTTTCAATTTTATGTGAGAAGAACCTGAGGTTCAGGGGATGAAGGGCATCCACTTAACATATGCAGATTAAGTCAAAGGTGGAACCCAGAAACCCCTGGCTTTGAATCTGACCCTCTCTCTAAATTATGTTGTTACATTTGTGAATGTAACTTACTCTCCTCTCTACAAGGTAAATGCTTCTGATGTTCTAAGAAGAAAAAAATAAGCAAAATCATTCATTGTTATTCAAGAGCCCTCAAGCCAGAAAACTGTCTCATAACATCTGGAGAACATGTAGGAAAAAAAAAAAATGTTCTCCTACAAGGATGTAATCACAAATAAGCATTATGTGTTGATATCGTTTTCTGTGCACAGATCATCTAAGTGGCTTTACCTGTAGTAAGTTGAGTGGGGAGCATATAGGGGAGCAAAGTCATAAAACTTTATTTTATGACTCATCTGTAGACCCTGGGAAATGTTGCAGACTAACTTTAATTAATCATCACTGCTTGGATTGATTTAGATCCTTCCACTCCCACATTAAACTGTAATGTATTCTTTATAAAAATGTACAACTTGAAGTTAATTTGAGTCCTTCATGCCAAAGAGTTTATTTATAGTATGCGGTGAAACATTTTATGGCCCCAATTTCAATTAAATCATAAATTCAGGAAGTAAGAGAAAGAAACAGGGCTACTCAGTCACCTTGGCCTTGTCAGAGGGATAAGATCTGCATCTGTGGTAGATTTCCCATTGCTTGGGTCAATGTGTATATTTATATATGTCTTCATAGTCAATGCTGCTGATGAAAATGGCTTTTATGTGAAAAAAACATAAGATCGAAAGGCTGGTGTGGGAGGAAGATTTTTCCCTCTTACAGCATGTTCCATCATATTTTTTTTAGGCCTCAACAAGAACAGCTCTCTGCCTCCCTGCCTCAAATCATAGTATTTATATTCTGGGTCAGGTTGGTCTGCTCATCATCACTGCATTACTTCCTTATTAGTACTTTATGGAGGTCTGAGACCAGGCCTTGGAGGTTGTCTGGATATAATACATGCCAAATTTGATGATACGGATGCTGAAAATAGCACAGGCTATCACACACTCAATGTTTAGACAGAGAAAATGGGGTATCAGAGTGCTCAGTTAAATAATGAAGTTGTAAATGTCAAATCCAGGATCTTGGGAGTTGAGAAGGATGTGGTAGAGTAGAGAATTTGGTGTTATCCAAAGACAGAGCCAGCCTTTGCCTTCAGATCCCAGGAATTAATCCCGATACCCTTGAAATTTTTATGTCGGATAGGAATGTCTTTGTCTGCCTGGGGCTTTGGCCCCTGGACAGTCTAACAATGTGATTTATGATGAGTGTTTTGGGCCATGTGGTTTCAGTTCTACTTTCAGAAGGGCTGGAGAATAAAGGTCATCATGTGAGTAGTGTGTGATAGAGCCCTGATGGAAACTCCGAGCACTGAGGCTCAAATGAGCCTCTCCGACTAGCAATAATCTGTGCATATTGTCACAGCAATGCCAGGAGAGTAATGCTCTCTCAGCAACAAAAGCTTCATGTTTGGTGCCTTTTCTGGACTCTGCTTGATGCACTTCTTTCCTTGACTGATATTAATCTCTATACTTTCCCTGTAACAGATCAAATTTATGAATATAACAGCTTTCAGTGAGCTTTATAAATCCTTCCAATGAATTATCTAAACCGAGGATTGCCTTGGGAACCTTCAAAAGTTCCAATTGCTGCTGGAGGGAGGATGGTCTAATGTGGATTATGTGCCCTTCCAAAGCTTCATAGCCAGCCTAAGTGCTTCACAGATGCAGTGTTGAAACCAGTGTCCAGAAGAGAATTCCATGGACCAGAAAAAGAGTGAGAGGCAGTGACGAGCTAATTTAGGTGATTTCACATTTATTCGTCCTTGGATCTGCGAGGTCTGTGTGTACAGGTGTGTGTGTGTTCCTAGCTTCACGCATTCACGACAGCACTGTTTAGCCCCAGAGGGCTGATAGAATCTCTAGTAATGGGCATATTTAGAAATCTAGAAAAGAACAAGAGATGTTGCATCCAGAAGTTTATTGGTAAGATGATATTTTAGTCCATTCCTAAATCAAGCTGAAAAGAAGTGTTGGAAGGCATTCTGGGAGATCCAGCAGGGGATCAGGAGGAGATTAGAGCCCATTCCTCAGGTCCAGGATCCAAGGACAGACACTCCAAAGAGAGCAGAAGACCCATCTTCGAAGATGTAAGAATTGATTGAAGCTACCCACAAATTGACTTGCCTACTGTGTCAGTTTGCCTTAAATTTGCCTGCGAGTGACAGAAATCTTGAAATAAAAGAAGTTTCTGTCTTATGTAAATGAGACCTAGAAATAAGCAGTTGAATCGAGGGTGACAGCAACATGACGATCAGGCAGCCAGGATCCTTCTATCTAATTGTTCAACCAGTCTCAGCAAAGGAAGCCCATCTCCCGTCCAAGATGCTGGTTCAATATTCAACAATCATGTCTACGTTTCGCTCTGCATGAAGGAGGAAGAACGGAAGAAGGAAGGAGTGAAGAAGCCCCTCATCCCTTCCCCCCATTTAGGAATAGTCCCTAGACAGAACAAATCTACTTAAATTGTGTTGTTCAGGGAAAAAAAAATACAATAAAGAAAGAAAAAGAATTGCTTTGTTCAGAACTAAGTCAAATAGCCATACCTAGCTGCCAAGGAGCCTGGGAACTGTGATCATTATTTTAGAAGGTTATGTGTGCTGTACTCAATTAAAAATGGGAGGATCCTCTAAGGAAGAAGGAATAAATGTCTATTGGAGGAGAATTAGCAGCCTCCACTACATGCTGGATCAGTGGGCAACCACATGAAATTTTAACTGGGACCAGCCTGTTGTGCAGGCCATGTGACTGCTCTCACGGGACGAGTGTTGCAAGGGCAGGAGCCAGGCTGGCTGCGGCCCTTTGCTCCGCTCTGTGGCTCCTTACGGCAGTTTTGTCTGCGGTCATTCCATCGCAGCCTACCGTGCGCCTGGCTTGGTGTCCGTGCAATGGAGCTCCACAAGCTGCAGTGCTCTGAAACGTTCCTTTTGTACACTTTCTTGCTATTACGTTAAAATATGTTTTTTTGAATTACTATTAAAGTGCCCACCAGTAATAAGACTAGGAAATATACTTGAGTCAGTCAAAGCTGATTTTGAATATCTTCCTTAGTCTTTACTTGCTGCATGACCCTGGAAAATATTCTTAGTCCCTCTGGCCCTCAGTTTTATTATATGTGAAATGGGGACAATAATACCTACTTTCAGAATAGCTGCTGAGATGAAAGGTAAAGACAATACCTGACTCAGAGTTTGTGCTCAATAAATAATGATTATTATACACAAAACGGTTAGCTTGGGCTGATCTTGATGTGGTAAACATAAACATAAATTCTTGGGCAGATAATTCATATAATTCAAGTGCATATTATGCTCCAGATATTTTAAATGCATTTTATCCAATTTCTACAATAATCTTTTGAAGGAGTTAATCTTATTTTCACTGAACAGATGCAGATACCAAGAGCCTAATAAATTTGCAATTTTTTTTTGAGTTCACTTTATTACTACTAGAACTGAGATTTGAACCCAGGTGTGTGTGATTCTGTTACACTTTAGATTGTTTAAATTCAACTATCCCATTTCATAATTAAGGAAATGGGTCACAGCGAGGTCAAGAGACTTTTCTATGATCCCTAATACAATTTGTAGCAGGATATTAAATCTCTGGCATCTAGCCCAGTTCTTCTCTCTCCTCCTTGCTATCCCACATTTAACATATTTTCTTTCCATTACCTTCAGTTACATTTTTAGTATGGAAAAGTCTTTTTTTCTGTTTTTCTGTACTTTCAATGTTTTATATTGTTTTACTGATTCACCCTTTTTATACAGCAAGTGACCTTTTTATCAAGCTTTAAGGTGATTTTTCTTCTCCTCCTTGGTTTGAGCTCTAACAAAGCCTTTGCGGAGAATTGAACAGATGTTGGATCTGTTTCCAAAGTTTAGGAGGATCGGACTGGTTACACACATGGAAGAGTTTCTTTGCTACTGACATGAATTGGAACTGAATGTGTCACGACCCCGGCCCATTGATGTGTGCCACATGGATCAGCAGCCCTCGCTGTGCAGGACGGCGTTCCCTCCCTGCAGAGCTGTGTGCCAGAGTGAGGTGTGTTTGGCGTGTCTGTGTGGTCTCCTCACCTGTCTTGTGCTTGGTGAACATTGACCCGAGGTGACAAGTTTGGGGTTTTGGTTGTGGTTGTTGTTATCAAGTCATGAATAAATTAGTCTTGCTTTCCACTCTGAGGCCCAGATCAATATTCTGCTGGGTGTTGATTGTTTTAGTGAATGGAAATGAACTGGCGAAATGCCATCCGGATGGTTTGAGCTCTGGCAAATGCAACATTTGCCTGGGAGGACTAAAAGGCCCCTGATGGAAATTAGAAGGAGTATTTGCATAGTCTGTGGGCGTTTACAAGCTTTCAACATACATCTAATTCTCGGAGCTACCCTATAAAGAAAACAAAGTAGATTTGTCATCATTTTACAGACGAGAATAAAGAGGATGGAGAGACTGTCACTTGCCCCAGGTCACATAATGAAATGACAAAACCTCGAGCCACACCCAGATCTTCTGTCTCCAAACTCTTCTACTCTTGTTTCCAAACCTGGGCTTTTACTCTGAATATTCCTTTTCCTTTTGGTTTAGTATGTTTTGCTTAAGAAATAGCATGCAGTGGCCCATGAACTTTATTTTCTGCTCTGTTCACTAGTAGAACATTCAAGATAACAGAAAATTTCACTCTTGGCCCAGAGGAGGTTGAGGATTATTTGTGCTGTTAGTTTCGGCCCCACACAGAACTCCCAAGTTGAATATCCAAGCTTCAAACAAATGCACAGAGTCAAAACCTGTTTCTGTCCTTCCGAGGCTTTTGCCATTTTCTATAGAAACTGAGTCACCCTGGATCATGGTTGAGTTCTCCTTCTTTTTCCATTTTTTATAAGATATAAGATGCAGTGGGATGGGAGGGAGTAGAATGGGTTGCTTCATCCTGCAAATCTCTCAATAATGGGTACAATGCACAGGGCAGATCAGGGTCTTTCTATATCTAATTTACCTGGCCATCATTTCAGTTTTTCTGGGGATTAAGTTTTCAATCATGCATTCTTTGTCTATCTATATGTCACAAACAGAACTTCAAGTAAGATGAACAGAAATTCAGAAAGGCATTGACACTTTAGATTTGTTTCTACATCATGGAGGCTGCTTTTATAAGGAATCAGAATAGGGAAATCATTGTGCTTTTTTAAAACTCCATTCCTTAAGGAGATAGGTGATTTACTAAGGACGGGAAATGAGGAAAAGAGTGCTACAGGGTCAGCTAGAGCCCAGAGCTACCTGGGAGCACCAAGAGAAGTGCAGGAGCAAACTTCTACCTCTTAACTTCATGCCAGCAAACACTGCTGTCGTAAAGGAACAATTGTGATGAAGCAGAAGGCTGAGGCCTTTCATCCAGCAAACATTCCCTTTGTGCCAAGTACAAAAATAAGTAAGATCTAAGCTCTGACCTTGGACTAGAGAGGGAAGCAAATAAACAAATACTGTATTATAAAACAAAACAGCAAGTCCTCTTGTAGAGGTAAAAACAATGTAAAGAGGGCAGGACCTATTAAATGGTGACTGGGGGCCAAATTCATTTTGCACAATTTATTTGATTAGGTTATGCTAACGACCCTGTGGGACAGATACTATTTTATTAGCAATCACAGGTGAGGAACTAAGGATCAGAGAGGTTAAATGACTTGGCAAAGTTTGCACAGTTAGCAAGTGACATAGCTCCTTTGGGAAAGTGATCTATGGTAGGCTCTTCTCAATTCTCTAAGCAAATAAATATTTATGAATGTCTAGTCATTCTCTAGATGCTGTATGAAATGTAAAGATTAGTGATCCATAGTCCTTGTCCTTGAAGAGGTGACCATAGGAGACTTTGACCTTGTCCTGTTGACTCGAGAGATTGCAAGGTGGAGAGTGGAAGTTACCAAGAGACTCATTGCAGTTTAATGTAAGTTAGAACTTTTTGAAAAGGCCTTCAGTTAGAATAAAAACTGCTCTGGATTTCCTCCTATATGTTTCAGGTCTGGATTCACATCAGCTTTGTTTTTGGAGAATCAGAGGTTGGAGTCTATGATAGCTCACTATTATTCTGCACTATCTGGCTAAGCACACTGACTCTTGATTCAGACTGCCTGGATTTGTGTCCAGGTTCTTCCACTTGCTAACTCTGTGACATTGGGTGAGTCACTTAGTCTCTGAAGCTTCAGTTTCTTCATTTATAAAATGGGGCTGATGATAATAACTATCTCATAGGGTAGTTAAAAGGTTTAAATGGAATAATGCCAAGAGGAGGTAAACTTGGTTCCTTATATTCAGTAAACACTCAAAACATGGTGATTATTATTGTCATTTTTATTGGCATAACTATTAAAAAGACACACACCAAAGTTAAATTATACCTATTTTTTTCCCTAGAAAAATTGTCACTTCTTCTTGCCTTGTAGTAGTAGTGTCATTCTGGTTGCATTAACTCTATTAACGGAGGAGGTCTTCAGTGTGACTCTCGATGCCAAGATGTTCGGTAAAGGCCAGATCCAGAAAACCTTTTGTTATTCGTAGGAAGGTGGTATGGGGCATAAGACAAATGAAAGTGTAAGAACCCTCCTAAATTATGCTGAGGGCAAAGGTCACTCTTTTGTCTCCTGGTAAACATCTCACTACTCGAGATGCTCACAGTGGTTGGAATCTAGAACCAGATGGGGCTGTTTGTGTTACATACAGACCATGGCATGTCGGTTCTTATATTGATATGATAGAAACTGTAGCTGAGAAAGCATTTTTTTAAGTTGAAGAAAGGGTGTTCCTGACTTAAACTGGGCTGTGGAAAAATATAATCTCATGAGCGGGACTGGAGATACCTATCACCTTGCTTCCATGATCCTGGAATACACCATGAAAGCCAGCCCAGCATCTAACTTTTTCATGTTTTGAGAACTCCAGGAGTCATGAGTATGAGTAATAGGTTTTAATGCCAGTAGCAATGTAGTGGTTTTGATTATTAGAAGGTGGAGAAAGTACTTTAGAAGGTCAAGAATATCCCTATAAATATGTGAACACAAGCTGGATTGATATGAGGGGAGATCCAAACAACCCGGAGTTTATTTACAAAGAATTGTATGCTTATTCTTACATGTTTAAACTTCAGCCACAAAGTACTCTGCAATTTCTGCAATATACCTATTAAGACATTTTTTCCACTGCTCATAACAATTTTTGAAGTAATCAATTTTGATACCTTTTAGTTTTTTTGTTTTACTTCTTCCACATTGGCAAAACATTTTCCTTTGAGGGCTTTTTTCATCCAGGAAACAGAAAAAAAAAGGGTGAGATTGGGTGTATAGGGAGGCCTGGGTATGGAGGTCCTACCCTTTTGGGTCAAAAACTGCTGAACATTCAGCACTGTGGGAGCAGGTGCGTTGTCATCAAATGGGCAAACGTGCTGCAGGAGTCTTCAAAAAAATTCTCTAAAGCCAAACGCAGCTTCTCACAACAACACCAGATGGCACACTGGTACGGGTTCCTAGAACACTCACCTAGTAGAGAAAACCTGTACTACATGGGGCCTGCCCTCTAGAAGGTAATTCTGTTTTTCTCTTTTGGGTTTCCCCCTTGTACATGGCAGGAGATTTTTAAAGGGAATATAGGAAAATATGAGTTAGACTAGCAATATGATCGCCAAATGATTTTGGAAGATGTAATAAAACATTAGTAAGCAGCATAAACACCTTGAAAAGATGAAGAAATGCCATGTGTTTCTGGAAGAGTAAATATTGTAAGCAAGTCACTTTCCAAAGTGACACATAGGTTTAATGTAAACTTAAATGAGATATTTGTATGGTTGTTTATTTGTTGTTTCTTCCATTTCTTCATCTTTATAGTAGTCCAATAAGAGATAATGACGGAGGAATAGGAGATGTACGAGAGTTATTGAAGAAGTACATTCAACAATGACTGGTTATGGAATTAATGCGTGAGCTCAAGGAGGAAATCCAGAGTAATGTGCAGGTTACTGTCTCAAGAGACCAGTTGATGTTGTGGCTCTCACTGTCACGGCCAAAATGGGAGCGAGAACAGATTTGAAGAGGAAGGAAATGAGACCACCTTTTGACATTTGAAATCAAATTTCCTATGAAATGTTTACAGGAACATATTTTAGAAAGCCCTAGCATACTAACACCTCAAATAAAGAAGATAGGTGTGAAGTAGATTTATTAGACAACATCAGCACATAAAAGTCATAGCTGAAACAAGAGGGATGGATGTAATTACTTGGGGAGCAGCTACAGACTAAGAGAAAAGGACTGAAGCCTTGAAGGAAGAGGGGCCTGAAACAGAGCTGAGAAACAGTAGCCAGAAAGTTAAGGAATCAACTGGAGAGAAATGGGACCATAAAATGGAGGCACTGAGAAGGAGAAAGAAGTCAACAAAGTCAAATAACTCAGGAAGGTCAAGCAAGATCATGTTCACTTTCATGCAAATTGGTACAACCTTTTGGAAAGCATATTAATATCCATCACTTTTCATAAGGCATTTCAAAAATGTAATTTTATTTCTAGAAATCTACCATGCAAATATACTTCTACAAGTATACAAAATATATACAAAAGGGAGTTTATTGCAACTTTTTTTGTCATAGCATAAACTCAGAACAACCTAAATACCAATCAATGTGTGGCTATTAAATACATTATAGCATATTATGCAATAGAATCTAATGCAACTCTTACACACTGAGATCAGTATGTACTTGTGGGGAAAACCTCTAATGTACTATATATATATATTTATTTCAGAGTTAAAAGGTTCAGAAAAATAAGAGCCAACCAGATTATTCATTCAAACCAAAATATAGTAGGAGAAAATATACTTATTTTTAAAAGACTACAAATAGCAGCTTAGTACAGGTCAAGCAAGTAAGAGCCTAGCTTTCTGGCTTCAAAGTCCAGAGCTGCTGCTTGCCAGCTAGAGAATATTGAGAAGCTTCTTAATTTTTCTGTGCCTCTTCTACTATCTTTTGATTTGGATGAACACTCAGTTGGCCCTTGTTTTTCCTAAACCTTTTAACTCTAAATAATAGTCTCAATTCAGTAATTAAAATGTCCACTCTCATGCCAGGACTTCCACATCCTCCATACCTACAATCGAGAGAGAGGGAGAGAGGGGGGAGAGAGAGAGAAAGAGACAGAGAGAGAGGTTCTTTTGCTTTGCATTTGGTGATTAGGAAGTCTTTGGCAGCCGCCACCATGTGGTTTCAGTGGAGTGATGAGGGAGAACTCAGTTGCGGTGAGAGAAGGATTAAGAGATATGGAATGGATGGAACAAGTGTCAGCAAACTTCTGGAGCAGCTAGAGAGGGAAAAGTTAAAACAAAGTAAAGTGGTGTATTTAAAGAGGTTGCTGAGGATGTGGGAATGGATAGATGGGATTCTCAGCTCAGGCAGTGAATTAGTTTTGGAATTGAAGCCACTGGCTTTCACACCCCTAGAGTCCCCACACAGGAAAATTCATCTGGAAGGTAAGAGTTCCTGCCTGATGCCTATTTGCTCCTCACAGGAAAAAGGAGATGATGTTAGGGATTCAAAGAGTGTGTTTGGGATGGTCTGAAGGAAAGTGGGGAAGGGGAGCTTCCTAGAGCCACTCCCTAGGATCTCTGAGCAACTTTAAGAGCAGGTCTGAGTTTGGAGATCATGTGCTATGGAAGCACGCGGTCCGTGTGGCTCTGAGACGTTCCCTGGAGCCCCAGCAGCAGTGTTGCTGGGGTAGAGCATGTCTGCAGGGCCGGGCTGCAGGGTGTCTCAGAGGAACCCCAACACCAAATGGGCCAAAGATGAGAACTGGCCCCCTCTTTTACTGCAGGGCAGCTCTGGTAGGCAGCACATTATATCAAATAAAAAGAAGGATGTTTTGTATAACTTCCTCCTTGAAAAAAGCGACACCTCAATTTCCCTGTTTAAAAACATTAAAAAAAAAACATTGACTAGCTCAACAAACCATAGCCACTATTAGTGGCTTTATGTATTAGCACCTAATTCATCAACCAGCAGATTCAAACAGTTGGATTTCTCTATTTAATCCATGAAGCTCCCCCCACCCTATTCATTACACTGCCTTTTCCTCTCGCTCCTAATATCTACCTCTTAGGGCTTTACTCTACAGGATCTTGAGTTTATCACATTATGAATAATAAATACTTTCTGTTGAGTATCACAATTTATTTGATACTTTGTTATAACCTTTTTTGAAAGCAGAATATTTGTACATTGTGGCACTCTATAAAAAACGGTTACTAGAGAATTAGCAGAACATTCCCTTTATAAGAGGATCTTTAAAGTCGTATTGAAGAATTCAAAGGTTTGTGGAACTTCGGAATACGTGGTAGTACTCAAGGTTTAGGGGGAACAAAACCTGCAGAGAAAAATGACCCAGATGCAAAGCTTATGTAAGTTGGGTATTTTGAGGCTTCAAGCCTGAATTATTGGAGAAGAAATCAAAGAAAACCCTAAATGCCTTTTAATAAAAATGTATCTTTTATTAACTTTGCTTTAGCAAATATAATTATATTCAAATTATAATTACCTAACAGTGAGGCATCATGGTACAATAGAGAGAAATGAAACAAAATAAAATGAAGTCAATAAGCTAGAGTCTTGCCCTCGAATTTCAATTTCTCATATGCATTGTGTCTACTTGCGCCTCTGTATTAGACTGGTTAAGAACTGGCATTTATTCTAAATCCACTCACCTATGACACAAACACTCTTGAATACATATATCCTTTGCGCTATTAACAAAATAAGCCCCTGGTAACCAAGGTAACAGAACCAGCCTGTTTCTTCCTCTGTGAAGTGAAGAGTGGGAATAATCGATCTCTAACATCCCTTTTAGTCCTAACATGCGTGTTTTCCATGTAGACTCTAATTCTCAATGTGGTTATAATGGGAAGGGAGCCAGATAGGATAACTGAAGTTGAAAACACAGGTGTGGGCAGCACTAAGGTCTTGCTCACAAAATAGTTCATATTTTCACTAGCTATGTTACATTGTGTAAGTTGCCTAAGCTTTCTGGGCCACCTTATCTTCATCTACAGAGAAGGCTAATGACTCTTATTTTAAGGAGTTGCTGTGAGGAAGACATGGAATAATGTATGTAAAGCACCGAGCACCGTAACTATCACATGGTAGAGCCCCCATGAATGGCATATATTATTAATATTAATTAATAGTCATGCAACTAGAAAGGCACAAAGATGCATGTCATATTTGCTGTCACATGAAAATAATTTCAGTGTATACTCACACTCAATTTGGGGAATAACATTTTAGCAAATCTAGTGGCTGGTCTTTTTTGTCTTCCGAATGCTGCTAACGCCTCAGTAACAGTGGTTATTGTATTGATTGATGTTTTCTATTTGTCTGTGCCACAGACTGGATGTGAACTGTCACTGCAAGTCATCTAAGACAATTCAGTGGTCAAGTGATGGGCCCTCAAGGAGAGTGTGATCTAGCGGCTATGTTTAATAACGAGTCTTTAATGAGAGAGTACAGCAGTGGATGAATAGTCAAAGAGTCTTGGGAATTTTCTCTTTATGCAGGACAAAATTTTGACTATCAAATTTAATTTCAAAACATGTCTATGCCGCTAATCTATTGCATATGCCTGGGTAAGAATAATTGTAGTCTGGCATGACTAAAATCTGACTCATACTTGTCTGTCTTGTTATATATTTCCTTGATTAAATTGCAGCCAAAGAGGTATTATCATTTGTTCCGTGAAATATTAATTTAGTGATGATTACAGAGATAGTCCTAGAGGAGCCATCATTGCCACTATTTATTTATGTATATGTATGTACAAGGCTTGTTCTGACCGAGACATTCTCTTCTCCTATTTCTTCAGTTAGCAAAATCACACTCATCCTTCTAGGCACTGCTAAGATATACCTCCGATGTGAAGCCTTTCTCAATCCATTCAGGTGGAACTAACTGCTCCTTTCTTTGTGCTTTTATAGCTGTTTTTATGTCATTAATACGTGCACACTTATTATATATGTCCTATATTGTATACACAAACTATACAGGGTCCGGCAGAAGTAACACCTGCTTGAGTGTGGTTGGTAGGGTAATAATAATATGGGTGTAATGATTTATAGTTTTAATTTGAACATTTTATCTAAAAAGTCATATGGTGTGCTTGAGTGTGATATTGTTATGTTACAGAATTACATGCTTATGATTATGTAATAAAAGATGTTGTAATAAAAAGGGGTTATTATTTGTGCTGGACCCTGTATATTATTAATAATATACTATATATATTATAAGTGTCTGTATAATGTCTGCATTTGTATGATATTTGTTTCATACTGACCTGTCCCATTCTCTCTTTCAATACCCACACACACTGGTCACACACAAAGACACACACTCTGGTCACACTCAATGGCAGAGACTATGCCTTGGTCATAACTGGTTCTGCTAATTTGTGAAAAGGATGTGTTCTCATTAGACATCTGCCATATCGTATTTTGCATGTCAGGACCTAGCATAGGGCTTATAACAGACATACAGTACAGCTGTGGCGATTTTAATTAAGCCAAACCCTCAGGGCATAGTACTCAGCAGAGTTTGACTTGTAGCTTTATTTTTATTTGTTTTTTTGTTTCCTTTATTTGAGTGGAAAATCCTGTGCTCTGAGGTATATATTTTTTTTGGTTTCTGCTGTTTTTAGATCAAGATTGACCTTCCAGGCTATTAGGTTCCAAGATAGGTGTTTATATATTATAAAGCAGTGGATTCTGGTTGTTTCTGTCAGACAGAAGCATCCAAGTGGTTTGTTCTGTGCCTGTCTCCTGGGTAAGGAGAAGTCTGCAGAAGCTATTCTGGCCCCCTGCCTCGTCTTGACAAAGAGATCAAATAAACTCCAAAGAATTAAGGTTCAAAGAAATTGTTAAAAAGCTGCTTTCTTTGCTTACTCAGAGACAGTATCTTAATCTCCACCTTCTATGAACAACTGGCATCCTTTATTTGTGCCTGGTTCAAATGCTCTTGACAAGTCCCTCTCTTCATTTACAGCCATGGAGGTGGTCCAACGCTGTAGTTTCAAGTGATCTGTGCTGAGTTATTGGCATTGAAAGAACCTGGTTTTTAGGGGAAGGGGTTGTTTTTCCATCTACCGTGGGCATACACTGTCGGAAGCCACATCCGTTCTTGCTAAAGGATCCCATTGCCCCCACCCTGGGGATTTTACAAGGCTTTGTTCTCCACAACATACCCTAAAAACTAAAAAACAAAAGCAAAAACAAATACACAAACACAAAGCATTAGAAATTTCAAAGGTAATCCTTTTGGAAATTTTCAGGAATATGTTCCACTCCATTATTTTTGTGGAAGAAAAACAGTGATTGTTGCATGTCGTATGCTCACTGAGTTGGTCAGGATGCTGGGAGCAGGTTCCCTAATGCTCATCCCGGAGGTGAGGGTGCCCCCACTGGAGACATGCTCCTCTGGGGCACATGCACTTAATACAGTAAAGCCTGGGAGACATTCACCTGTGATGCTCAGCACTTTATGCAAAGACATCGCTAAAGATAGCAGTGGGTTACCCACGGGGGGATTTTTCTTTGGGTGAGATGGAAGCCCTTCTCAAACTCTCAGAAGAAGGGAGATACAATGTGCTCCTGTGGCTTTGGGCAAAAATAACTAAATCATGTCCTACTATATATGAGGTGTTTTGACAGTTGTTTTAGAGGTTTTATTTCATTGAGCCCTTAGAAAAAATATTAAGAGGTAGTTATCATAACTCCCACTTTATTGATGGTATTATGAGGTTTAGAGAAATTCTAAAGCTTGCCCAAGAACACATACCTAGTACTGGGAGGGCAGGGGTGCGAACTAAGCCCATCTGCCCACACAGCCAGTTCCCTCATTCTTACTCCTGACTGTTTCCTCTTTCCCCAGTTTTGAAAGTAGAAATGCTCAGAGGGTAAGCTTATGGTTTTAGAGCTGGTGGGTAAAATTTCCAGGCTAGGGTATTAACTCTCATAATGCATCACTGCAGGGGTATAGAATATCAGGAATTTGATGCAGCATGATTTTCCTATAAACCAAACTATGTGTTTCTTTAGCACTACAGGTTCCAAATTCAAGAAAAGTTTGTCTCAAAACAGTGGCAAAGTATGAGGGAGGCCTTTGGTTTAGGGATTCAAACCTGCTGCTTTATCCACACCTTTGTCAGGTACCCCCTTCAGTCTCATTGCTTTGTGCCTAGAAAAAGGATTATTTTTCTATTTTCCCCATTTCCTTTGCTTGGTATACTTAAAAAATCACTTCATTACAATAAGACATCTTACAGATGATTGTAGTGCTGTTCATCCTGTATTTCCAGACTCTCTACTGAAAGGAAACAGGCAGCCAGGCGAGCAAAGGTAATCTCTTACTGCGGAAGGGAGGAAAAGAACCTCTCTCACCCGGGGAGATGCTCACATGGAAGTGAAGTCCTCTTTCTCCTGAATCGGGCTGCATCATTCTAGGTAAAGCAGTGGTATTGGGTTACATTCAGCAGATGGGCCTTCTGTGAAGACACCTCTGGCTCCCAGGAAAACTCAAAACTTGTTTTCTGTGTCTTAATATAACTACATCTATACTTACAGTAGGCCACTTAGTGAGGAAGCAAACACTTAACCTTTAGAAACAAGCAGATTTGGATTGAAATTCCCAAACTACCACTTCCTAGTTGGGCATCTCTGGGTAGATTCTGACCCTTGGAGCTTATTTGCTTACTTATAAAATGAGAATAATGTAAGAACCTGTGGTGTGGCTGTAAGAATTAGGGGTGACATATAAACTGCCTGGCACAACCCTTCAACACATGGTGGGGCTTTATTGCTGGTTGCTCCTATGGCTATTCTTCTTATTATTATGGCTATTATTCTGGTCATAAGTAAGGAACAGCTAACGCTGCCCTACGAGAAGCAGACTTCAGTGCCCATTGGCTCTAAAGATTTTCTTCTGCTTTTGTACCGAGTTCTGAAAGGAAAGTTAGAGAGCTGGAAGCCTGTTCTTCCACAGAGAAGTCTTGACCTCAAAAATAAAACAAACTGAACAAAATAAACTGACCAGTACTCTAAACTGGTTCTCAAGGTGCAAGGGAAACCACTGCTTTATGGGACATAAAATTCTTCCAGATTCAGAGAAATATCTTTTCAGATTTGAAGGAATAATAATTACATGAAAAAATTTAGTGTGCAACATGATTTCACTAAACTGCATTGTGATTTTTTCCTGCAAGCAAAATCTGTTTGATCCCTTAGCTTTGCAGGTGAGGAAATGCAGGTAACACACCTGTGAAGTATAGAGCCAGGTCATCAGATTCTACTTCTTATGTTTAAGCTTCTTATATAATGTTCATAAATGTTCCCTCTGTTTCTGAGGGAAGAAGTTACAGAAGCTGCATTGGTTGTTTTTGGTGTGCAGAGGTTTGCTTTAGAAAGTTACAGCCTTAGTGAATTGTCTATAAAAGCCCAATTCCCGAGCAGGCTTGCCTGGAAAGACTGATTCTCTAGTCTAATGACCTCCCATCTTGGATCTGAAGTAACTAGCAAAGCGTCACAAGTGCCACCTGTGTACCCAGAGATGCACAGAAAATCTACCTTCAAATGTGTGCAACGATGTATATGATGGAAAAGACATCAATTTAACTGTGGCCAGAGCTTCAATAGAGTGGAATTAAGTTTCGAATGCAGGATATTTCATTCTCTTAACCACCAGCCTAGACTGTTTTCCTGGAGAGAGAAAAAAAATACTGTAGCATTATTTGAAGTACTCTTTCATGCGGGTCATTTCTGCTGGTTCTTTTTAAATAGCTAAATCGATCTGCAGTCACTCTGCGGGCTAACTTTCCTTTGTGTCACTTCTCAGGGCCGTTAAAGTTGCACACATTTACTAGTAGTTCACTGCACATTATGTTTGAAAAAGAAAGGCACAGAGTGTGTCTGTCTGTCTGTCTGTCTGTCTGTCTGTCTGTGTCTCTCTCTGTGTCCTTCCCTCGCTCCCTCATCCCATCCAGGGAGGTAAAACCCTGTCTGCAGAGTGGGGGGCCAGTGAGGTCCAGTCACGGACTGCGGTGGCATAGCAGACAGCCACATGTCCTCTCTCCTGCTTTATTGTTGCTGGGTCCTCTCCTTTGTTCTCCCTGCTTGCCCTCTTGACTGTAAGCAACTGAAAGGCCGGTGTTCCCTATCCATCCCTTTTTGGTCACCCAGCACTCAGTCACGGTGTTTGGTACGTAGTGGGTACTCAACATAAATTTTTTTAAATCTATGAATGATTAAAAAAATTTAAAGTGCATCTCTTCTTATTACCTTATAAAAGTCCTTATTATAGTGAAACATTTACTTTAACATGGAATGCCCCATATACATTTATTCCCATGCATTTGAGGTAGGAAAATTTTTGTATATACAAGGTTGCAGAAGATGGGTTTGATTTACTATAAGAATTATTTTTGAAGACTTTGCCACATTAATTTTTTGAGTGAATATGACTATTATTTACTTAAAATTCATTGAAGGATGTATGTTTACTAGAAATTTAGGTATGCATTTTAGTAGTTCAAGTTCCTATAAGAACCTAAAAAGGAATCAATATATCATTTTTAACATACATGTGTGTGCACATACATATATAAGACACACCCAAATGCTTACTTTTATTATTTTAATAAAAATTGGCATTTCTACTTCTAATTGGAATTGTTATTTATTTCATCAACTCATACAGAATATATTATTTATAAGTAATGGTCTAAGAATTTAACCCATCTGGACTAATTTTATCCTCAGAGCAGCCCGATGAGTTAGCTTCTGTTATTATGCAGAGCAAGACGGAGCCCTCTCCCAAGGTCATCCAGTAAAGAAGTAGAATGCAGCCAGGGTGTCCAAACAGGGCTTCTGGCTCTAGCACCTTTTGAATTATGCTGCCTCACTGAAGAAGCGCCCTGGGGGATACGTCAAGGCCAGGCTATCATAGCAGGGCACAGCAAGTCAGGAGCATTCCAGGGTTGCTGACTCCCTCTGGGAAAGGTGCATCTTGTTTCACCATTGAGCTCTGAGCTGGCTTAAGGATACTCAGAAGCCCATCTCCAAAGATCAGAGTGAAGGGCAACTGAGAACAGCACCTCAGAGAAGAATCAATATTAGCTAATAATAGCTAACATTTATTGAATGCTTACTATGGGTTAGGCACTAATCTAAATACTCTATGTGAAGGAACTTACTTCATCTTCAACATAACCTTTAAGAAAAGGAGTTATTGTTGTCTTCATTTTACATGTAATGAGGCACAGAGAAGCTGAAGACTGGGCAGCTGAGAGGCAGAATCTGGGGTTCAAAATTGGCATCCAGGAGGCCCAGATTCAAAGTCTGTGCACTCATGTTCTCAAGGAAATGAGACAGTGGGCTGCGACTCTAAGTCCTCAGACAGCTCTGCCATGCTAGCTTGGTTCTCCCCTTACCTGCTTCCCCACAGGGGAAAGGGACCACAAATAAAAAACTGGGAATTACAAGAAGTCACAGGCTTATGTTCAGGAAAGTAACAGAATGGGAAATGATAGGGAGACTCCACTGACTGGCTGGAGGGGAGGGGAAGCCAGGAAGGAGGTGAGATAAACTCCCTAAGAGAGGGAGGCAGGCTGAGCCCAAAAAGAGATTGAACGTATCCAGATAAAAGAGGGCTCAGAAAGTAGGTCCGGCTCTGGGGAGGGGCACTGGCATTGAGTAACCAAATGCCCACCTATAGGCCTGAGGAACAGACATGAGCCTACAGGTTCAGGACCATTGGGTTTTCCTGTCAGTAATTAGCTCATATGACTTCATCGGTGTCCTGGAAGTAATTGGTCAGATGCATCCCTATACAGTTTACAATCTTGAGTCCGGTCCAACAAACATTTTAATAAATATTAAAACTGTCAGTGTTATAAGTTAACAACAGCTATTATGTGTTTACACTTTATTTATAAAATCCTTAATGATTCCTTGGTTTTACAAAGTAAACATAATCAATTGGTCACTTCTTAGCCAAAAACAGATATCTGAAATATGCTACAATTACATTGTCACTTTCAAAACATGGAAATATATAATCAGTCCAAAAAAATCAATGAAACAAAAATTACGGCTGGTTGAACAATTTTTAAAAACTGATTGTTTCTTAGATTATTTTAGAATAGTGTCAAAATAAGCCACATTTTTCAAATGCTTGGGTCTAGGATGCAGTCATGGCAACATTGGCTTATTAAAGGAAGAAGCTCAAACAAATAAGAAGGAACTCATAGCATGGTTCATAAAATGACTAAATTAAAAAGTCAAAGAGAGCTAAAGACCTAAAGCTGACAACATCTATGCAGGTGTGACCTGAGATCACACCCGGTAGTCTCAGGCATTGTAAGCAGCCCTCATGTTGAATGTCCCTAATCGGAGGAGGCCCTTAGTTATCCTCAATATTTCTGTGTAAATATTCTGGTGATAACATCCAACCAAACTAATGAAGGCATGCTTTATTTTGAAATTTCATTAGCACAGTGCTAATGGCATGCTGATCAGGAATTCTCTTTTTTATTTTTATTTTTTATTATTTTATTGTTGTTCAGTTACAGTTGTCCCGCCATTTTCCCCATTGCTCACCCTACCCCACCCCACCCCACCCCCACTCCCACAGTCAACTCCCCCACATTGTTCACGCCCATGAGTCCTCTATTCGTGTTCCCTTGCTTGCACCTTCTCCTTCTCCCCCCCACCCCCGCCGCCTCCTCCCCTCTGATCACTGTCAGTTTGTTCTTTATTTCCATGTCTCTGGTTCTATTTTGCTCATTTGTTTGTTTTCTTGATCAGAAATTCTAATTCTCTAAACACACGCACATACACACATGCATGCATGTGCAAATATGAAAAATCAATTAATTATTTTTCAAGGAAATAAAAGAAGTCACATGTTATGATCATTTTGGAGTCTTTGAAATTTTTCATTTCCTCTGTCCCTTATAGTTCATACTATTGTGCTATAATTTAATTTAAGCTAAAGTTTATAATAGATACAACATGGACATTGGAGCCAGATAGACAAAGGAAGTTCATATGCCAGCTTCATCATTTTGTTGCTTTTGAACTTAAGTGATTGATTGCTTATATTAACTCCTTTGAGTTTGAACTTTTTCCTTTGCAAAATGAGGATGATGCCTATTCAAGGTTGCCATGGATAATACCTGGCACGTAGTAGATGCACACTAAATGCTGATATTATTTCTTGTTCTCAGCTTGTCAGTGTGCTATTAACCATTAATTATAATGAAAGTGAAATTATCTGTTTACAATTTCTTTTCACCTTTCATTTGGGACCAAGGACACAACTGGACCATGTAAGAGGTTAACAAAGGTGACAACTGATGTCCTTCATTGTGTTCTGTCCATTTTTATTACTCTTCTTGAAATTGCTTATTTGATGGCTGGCAAGATTTCAAGACAATGGATTGAACAAGCACATTTTTTATTGAATCAAAATGAAAGTGGAGGTTAAAGCTGTTGAATCAAAGATGAAATCAGCCAACCAGACAAAGAGATTTCCATTTCAGCTCCCTAAGGCAAACATAAGGCTGAGAAACCAGACAGATTGCAATGCAGTTAAGGAAGCCACTGAGGGTATTACCAGGGACTAAAAGAACTTCATGGGCATGTCTTGAATTTTTAACTATTTCTAAACCTCATAAAAACTTGGAATTTTGCTAGGAAATCCTACAAGAATCAAATCTGTACCTCTTACTAGTGCCAGGGGTGCCATGTTTTAAAGAGACTGCACTGTAAATCCAAAGTGGCATTGCAAGTGAAAATAAAAATCATCTTGGGCCATCAGAGATCTACACCAGAGTGAGAACACAGGCCACAAAGAGAGCTGAGCTGTCTGGAGACTAGTGTCTGGCATACTTGCCTTTGCCATTTCTTTTCTCCGAATCCAAACTTCCTTCAACAAGAAACAGTGAAGTCATCTTTATCTGCCTGTGGTCTCCCTGAGATCCCAAGTGGCTGGCTTTACCTGCCCCTGCAGTGTTGGGCTTTAGTTATTCACGCTATTTAATTGCCTGCCCTTTCAGAGGTTCATGTGAATGTAGTTCAGTTCCTACAGGCATTTGTCAAACTCCTTCTCTCTGTCAAACCCTATGGGGATTCTGAAAAGATTCTGTCTTGAAGTGTTGCTGTAAACATCTTTGCAGGCAAACATTTATTTTTACAAACATTTTCCTGCATAACTAATTGGCCATAAGGCAATTTTGCTATAAAAGATAAAATGACTACTGGACAGTTTGGTTGCATTTGGTAGACAATGTATTTTGTCCGTTGGTTTTATTTCTCCATTGGCAAAGTTCTCATAATCCTCCCATGTTTCTATTATATAAATCTTAGCCCTCCTGATGATGTATCCAGTGACGAGTAGTGGCCTCAGGACAGTGAATGATAACAATTGCATGTAAGGCCAGCTTGCAAAACTACATGTGAAGACAGGGTGCACACTATCATGGAAAATGGTAACGTGTCACTCTGCAAACCCTTCGGTGAGCACGGTCATCCCTCCTATCCATCAAAACTAAAAGTTTACCAAGCTATGGCCAATTAGTCAGGCACCTGCCAATTCACAACAGTTTTTGAGAGTTTTAATGATCCATTCTTTAGTTAGAAACTGATAACCTCTCTTCGTGAAGGAAGAAATTTTAGGGAAAAAAAGCGTGATGCTGAAAGGGGGGCTATCAATAAGAAAGAAAGTGTAATATGATGAATAAAAGACTTGAAATACAATGCGTTTTCATTCTTTGCAAGTCTTTTTAACTTTGTTATTGTTTTTTATGTTTCATTGTATGATTTTTATGTCTCTTTTTTGTCTTTTAAGGCAAACTTGCTGTTCAATTAGTTATGCAGTAAAAATACTTGTGGCAAAAATGCTTTCAGCAAAGATGTTTACAGGAACTGCATAGGATCTGAAAATTCATCTTCAGCAAAGTCATGGTCACTGCTCGCAAGGTGTTCACTGCCTGGCAGCAGAGCCAGGTAATTAAACACCCATTCGGTTCAATATTGGACCGTGCCATGACGAAGGCCATGGAATGGGCTCCCAGGAAAGAGCCATCGCTTAGCTTGGGCTGTTGAGACCCCTTCATAACCTGCTTTGTAGTCTTTGTAAGGAAAGCTCCTCGTAACCTACTCCAGGTGGCCTTAATGGACCCCACCCCCCTATATGTGGTCTGTCCTCTGGGCTTCAAAGCTCTCTCCATTTGAGTTCTTACCAACTTCTGCTAACCTGTCCATTCAAGTGGGCACCCTTGATATTAGGAACTGTGTTTTTAAACTTCTTCTCCCAATACTTTGCTATAGTAAATGGCATGTAATCGTTTCTTAATAAATGTTAATTGTGTGGATAAATGATGTGACATTTTGAATTTAGACATAAATAATCAGTGTAAGTTTGTCAGGTATAAAAGCACAGAAAATGCATTCCAGAACTGAGAAATGTTGTTCCCTACAGCGAGAATAATCAAAATTGTGATTTTTAAAAGCCTACTCTATGCCTACAATAAGAATCCTAACAACAGATTATTTCTAAATGTCACAACAATTCACAGAGATAGAAAGTCTAACTTTCAGGGGTTAAATAACTTGACCAAGCACATACAGCTCAGAATCAGAATTTAAAACCTAATTTTCTCAGCTCAGATGTCATAGTCACACAATTATTCAATGGTTCTTTTCTTAACTGTTTTTTTTTTCCATTGCCATTTATCTCCCTTGTACCCTCTTCGACCTCCACCCATCCCCCTCACCCCCCTCAATCACCACACTGGTGTCCATGTCCATGAGTCCTTTTTCTTTTTCGCTCCATCCCTCCACCCCAACCACCTCCCCAACCCAGAGCCTGCCCTCTATGTGTGAGTCGGTCTCTCTTTTGCTTGTTAGTTCAGTGTGTTCATTAGATTCCACATAGGAGTGAAATCACATGGTACATGTCTTTCTTATTTCACTTAGCATAGTGTTCTTCAAGTCAATTCATGCTGTCCCAAAGAGTAAAATTTTCTTCCTTTTTACAACTGCATGGTATTCCATTTGGTAAATGTACCATAGTTGTTTTACCCACTCATCTACTGATGGACACTTGGGCTGCTTCCAAATCTTGGCTATTGTAAATAACACTTCTTAAAATTGTGCGTGTAGAATATAAATTCCAGGCTTTGAGATTTGAGGGGAGCTGTGGATATTTCTAAGTAAAATAGAGTAGCATACATTTTTATGGAACCTTTCAGAGGTTATGATGTATTCCATGTTTGCATGATATGGGCAGAATCAATATTGATATCAGTCTCAAATAGAAAATAGGCTTCTAGAAGTTTAGACAGAAGGAAGTTGTCAGGTGTGAATGTGTTTGTGTAAATGTGTGCTTATATGAACATGCATGTCTAGGACATGATTTGGAGGAAAATTTTGCTAATCCTAGTGGATATAATTATTTCTGTGCTACTTCCCCTAAAGGCTCATAAGGTGTGTCTGAGCTTTTGATCTTCACACACATACATTGACATTAGCAACACACTTAGTCATTCAGTGAGTGCCAACGTAGTTCCTCCCATGCCTTTAGGTATTCTCACACCATGGTGAAGTGCAGATTCCTCCTCTTGTCACTAGTTTTTTACTACTTCTCATTTATCTTTTAATTAAGGAAGGAACTATTGTTAACTTGCACTGTAGACATACTTTTGTGTGAGGAATGTGTGAAGAGAACCTTGACAGTATAGTATCCTGGTTAAGAGGACAGATGTTAGAGGCGGAGGGACCTGATTTCAAATCCTGGCTCTAGCACTTTCTCAACATGTGGTCTTGTGGGGAGTTACTCTAAGCTGCAGCTTCCCCATCTGTAAAATGAGAAAAAAGTCAGACTTCTTGAAGGAATTAAGTGAATAATGTCTGTGAAGACATAATGTAATGCCTGGTAAGTAATAAGTGTTTTTAAATATTCACAGAAAAAAAATTAAACACTACAATGAAATGTGTAGTTGAAGGGAAAGAAGAGAAGGTTATACTTGAATATCTATAATTCAGATCATCTATTTAACTAACAAATATATATTAGGAATTAATTAAGATCAAGGTTCTCAAAGTTCTAAATGCTTCAGTTTTCTGTGTATGGTTGTATATTCTTCACTTCCCTTTTTACGCATTTGCTAGGCAAGAAATGAAGATCATAGTGGATGTAGGATTTTCAGATTAAAGGCAAAGATGGCAAAGGGCATCACTACTGTCCCCAGAGGAGGTGGGAGGGGAACAGAAAAGAATTCCCTGTTAAGCCCTCATCAGAAGAGTAGCATTAGGTTTTCTGCCCAGTAGATCTTGTCACATGGGTTGCATCCGGGCTCTGGGTTTTGAGGCTGAATCTTGTGTCTCCAATTTCTGATGCCTGGGACGAGTTAAAGTATTTTGTTTTCATTTTTTCCTGAAGAACTTCTTAACAAAACTGAAGCCTTACTTTCTTCAAAGGATCAACTGCTTGCTCTGTGTGGAGCCCCCGTTTACATCTTATCCTCCAGTGGCCTCTTAAATTATTGTACCTCTCTTGTGTGCCTCTGGATGTTTCCTATAATCCTCATCTATCACCTCTCCACTTCCTTGACGGTTTTGAGGTTTTTCTGTATTTCTCTATTTTCTACAGTGGCGCCATTTTATTAGAGGGCTGGTGTGAGCAGACTGAGAGAAAAGTAGGTGCCGCCGAAACTCTTGATACCTGTAGGACACAGCGTTCGCCTGCACTGTCTTAGCTCGTGGCTCACACTGCAAAACCCGAAAATCAGGGGAGAAGCATGCCATTCATTCATTCAACATATTTTTGAACATTTTCTGTGTGTCAGGTGTATAACCATCAAACCATGCCAAAATGGATGAGATTTTTGAACTCAAAAGGACCTTAGAGATCATCTGAGAGGCAGAGAGTGAGAACCAAGGAGAGGAGGTGGCCAGTCCAGGGTCATATAGCTTACCAGAAGCAAAGCCAGGTTCACACCTGGGTGTCTGAACTAAAAACTCCTGACTCAATATATATTTGCATGCTTAAGCTTCAAATCCCTTAAGTACCAATAGGGCAGTTATGCAGAGAGTTTTATTTTATCTATCTGTCTGTCTCTTTCTCTCTCCCATCTTTCTATCCTTTTTAAGAGAAGACTCCTAAATGTGCCAATGACTGTGGCCTCCCCACTTGACTACTTCAGTTATTGAGGTGAGGCAGCAAACTACCCTGTGGTGACTTTTTTAAAATTACCTTTATTTTTTCTCATTTAGAGTTGTCTTTGCTATCCTACTTAGTCCAAATTCACTAGGATCCCAATAATTAAGATGAGACCAATGTATTTGATTTACTCAGCTCCTGCATCCAAAAGATAGCCCTGCTTGTATGTTTTTAATAAACAAACTTTTTCCCTAACCATCCATCCATCTATCTACCCATCATCATCCAACAATAAATGGTATTGAACATCCACTAATTAGCAGGCTCTGTGTGTGTGTGTGTGTGTGTGTGTGTGTGTATGTGTGTGTGTATGCATAAGACCTACCTTTAAGAAACTTATTTCTTAACAGTTAATTACAATACAGGGTGAAAAAGTGCTTTGGCAAACTTTTATACAATGTTGTTGGAGACCAGGGGACCAACCTCTCTTGATGTCTGGGGAGAGACAAAGAGGGGGAAAAGAAATGTTTCCTAGAGTTAGTAATGGATGATTTGCTCCTTAATGGATAGTAGGAGTTATTTAGCTTTAAAAAAAAATGTGTGCTCTGGCTGGTGTGGCTTAGTGGATTAAGTGCCAGCCTGAGAACTGTGAACCAAATGATCGCCTGTTCGAGTCCCAGTCTAGGGCACATACCTGGGATGCCAGCCAGGTCCCCAGTAGGGGGCGCATGAGAGGCAACCACACATTGATATTTCTCTCCCTCTCTCCTTCCCTTCCCTTCCCCCTCTCTAAAAATCAATTTTAAAAATCTTTAAGAAAACAGAATAAAATAAAAAAGTGTGTTGCAAAGGATAGGGGTGGGCATGAGGCAAAATAATATCCCAGGCAGAGGAAGCAAAGTAGAAAAAAACACACAGAAGAGTCATGGTAATGGGCAGTGGTTAAGTGAGGCTAACATAAGTGACCTGGGGGGAAAAAGGAGTTACAAATGTTGTTGGGAAAGGTATGTCAGGGCCAGATCCAGAAAAGCTTTGTAAAATGTGCTGAGGACTGAATTTTATTCTAAAAACTAAGATGAGCTGTTGAAGGATTTTGAACAAGGAGTAATTCAGTCAGTTCTGTATTTTAGAAAAATTATTCAAGCTGCAGTATGGAGAACTGATTGAAAGGTATACAGAATGATTATTGTTACATAGCCCCAGACTTTCTTTAAATGGCTACACTGCTAATGCATGTGGATCATAACCATTATGCTCTTTGAATTCTATGTAGCCAGTCCTTCTTTCAATCTCAAGAGCAGGTTCTATTTGAGGCTCAGAAGCTTGCCCTCGAGTGAAAAGCTGTAGAATTGCTCAAAATTATTCCATAATTACTGATTCATGAAGAAAGTATACATTTAGTATGTTCTTTCATTTGTGAATCAGGAAAGACCTTTGTTACCCAGACAGGAACTTGCCTGCAGTAAAACTGAAAGAGGTGAAATTTTGGGGAGTGTTGCTTTTTCTGAATTAGAAGTAGGTTTAAAACATGACCAGATTTCCAGTAGCATCCAAAAAGATTAAGGGAGAAGCCCAAGAAATAAAGCCTGAAGCTTTAGTTATTAGAAAATTTTGACATTTCCCTTGTAGGATGGCTTAACTGCTTTAGGAGAGTGATCTGAATTTTGCTTGGATGATCTGTCTCCACTGTTAGACATAATTCACTCAGTAGAAAAGGGAGCATTTCAAACTTAAATCTGACTCTTCGCTGTCACCATGCTGTTGTAGACGTTCCTCTTAACAACATTTGTAAAATGGGATTGAACCTGTAAGTTCCAGGGTATCGCTTCCTTTCCACAGAGCTTCACTCTACTCTGAAGAGATGGACCCTGCTTTTCTCAGGCCAACTGACTGCAAAGCTAGGAAATTCAATATAGGTTCTGATGGCCATTAATTTTTTCCTTCAAACACGATAAAATAACCTGAAAATTTAAAGATAGTTTTTGAAGGGTTACAGCTACCTCTGGGAAATGATTGAGGATTTATTTGGTTCTGTCTTGGAATAAAGCAACATTGACAAAATTTCTTGAGTCTCTGCTGATCTTATTGACAAATGCTAAGCTTTTTTAAAGCTTAAAACAACTAAAGTTTATTCTGTCATAATTTTGGATGGACACTGGAAGTCCAAATTCAAGGGTTGGCAAGGTCTTGCGACCTCCAAGTCTCTAGGGAAGAATTCTTCCTTGCCTCTCCTAGGTTCTGATGGTTGCCAGCAATTCCTGGCCTTCTTTGGCTTGTGGAAGGAAAACTACCATCTTCACCTTCATATCCACACAGCCATCTTGCTCTGTGTTTCTGTGTCTCTGCATCCAAATTTCCTTCTTATAAGGACGCCAGTCATATTGGATTTAGGGTCCACCCTAATCCCAGAAAACTTCATCTTAACTTAATTACATCTGCAAAGACCTTATTTTTCCCTTTTTATTGAATGTATTGGGGTGACACTGGTTAACAAAATTATACAGGTTTCAGGTGCACAATTCTGCAACACATCATCTGTACACTGTACTGTGTGATCACCACCCCGAGTCAGGTGCTAAGCTTTTGATAGAGTGAGCTCTGAGTTTCTATGTTTGAAGTCTGGTATAAGTAAACATTTCCACACAGCAAACTTCTGTTTGGCAGTTTGGCATCCAATTCTGACAGTGGGCACGGCCTTAGTCAAAATCATTAAATATGAATAATACACTCTTGTCACTGGTTCAGGCAGGGACTGAGATGGGGGCAACAAGGAAAGGTGTGTGAAATAACATTTACTGAATACCTAGTATGTTAAGAGTTTTATTCCTTCATTTGTTTAATTCTCATAGTGATCCTAAGGCACCTGAGTTGCATAAGAATTTTATCAAAGAAAAAAATGTGTCATAGAAAAGCAACTTATCCAAAATTATCTAGCTAAGAAGTGAAAGAACCAAAACTTGTACCTGGATCTGCCTCCCAAGTCCATCATCCTTCTGCTCTTTCATGCTGCCTGAAATAGCACCAGCTGATTCTCATTTCCTTGGCACCCATTAAAAACTTTCTTTTCAGTGAAGTTATTTGTTTTTATTGTCACGGTTATCTGTTTATGCGTATATGTGGGCCTGGGAGGTTAAGTGGTAAGAAATGAAACATGATCTATTCAAACATAAACTTTGAAACTGCAATTGGTTATTATCTTCTGAGGTCCTGTGACAGGTTGAAATTCAGGTTTCCCTGATAAATACTACATTGTCACCTCATCTGATAGCTGTAACAGCTCTGTGAGGACATCTGGTTATCATGACTCCTTGACAGATAAGAAAGGATCGGTAAGGTTGTATTGCTATTGTACATATTAAAGCAGATTGCTCACTAAATCCTACATCGTTTTCTCAAAGTTTTATTATTCTATATCCAGTCTTCTTAACTGCCTTCTTTTTATGTTCATTCACTTAGTCATGCATTCATTCATTCATTCATTCATTCATTCATCCAACATGCATTCTTTGATGAATTGAATGTCTTTTATGGGCCCCTTGGCCAGGCCTGAGAGAAATGAGAATGAAAGAGACAGAGTCCCTACCCAATGGGATTACGCACAGCTTAGTGAATTATCAGCAATGTGCAGCCGGCCATTTCTTTTAGCAGCCTTGTTTGCCATTAAAATTCCCTCTTGGCTACCCCGATACTCCATGAAGACAACTCATAGGAGGAACAAAACATTTTTTTGTGTGAAGAAGGTATTCAAGGAACACCCAGACTGAGTTCACAGGATTGGCACCATATTTCCTGAGAAAACAGACAAACCAAAGAAAGTGATAAGGTGGCACTTCTGCCTGGCTGTCACCCTATATTAGGAAAAGAAGGGACAGTGAGTATAGATGCTGAAGGAACAGACAGTGCGGCCAACTGCTGGAGCTCCAGAACTTTCTTTACTCCCTCCTTCCTGGCAAGAAATGTCTGAAACATAGAGAGTTCAGCCATCAGAGTTATACTGAGGCGAATTTTTAATTAAAGAAATTTTTTTATAATGTGTTATTCAGTTAAAAAAGCAGCAAGTTAGAAACTGTGTATAATATCACCTTGTTCTTAAGACAATACATGTATATATCAATGCATATGAAAAGACATATAGTATTAGCAATTATATTTGAAAGATTATGCATTTATTTTTAATTCCCTTGCGATGTTCTTATAATAGACTCATTGCTTATGTCATATAACGAATGACATTTAAATTATTATAGTTAAAATTTATTATTAAAAATTAAAGGCATGCAAATGCCAAGTGCCATATGGATAGACCTTGAGAATATCATGCTAAGCAAGATAAGTCAAACAGAAAAAGCCAAGAACCATGTGATTTCACTTGTATGTGGGAAATAAAACTGAAAGCAACAAATAAACAAACAAGACATTTGAACAAAAACTCAAAGACACAGACAATAGTCCGGTGGTTAGTGGGGGAAAGGGGCATGAGGAAAGTGGTGGAGAGCAGAGGGGCTTCCGTGTGTGGTGCTGGAAGGAGATTTGACTTCGGGGTGGTGGGCACGCAATGCAACATACAGATGAGGTGTTATAGAACAGTACCCTTGAAACCTATATAATTTTATTAACTAATGTTACCCCAATACACTTAATTAAAAACAATGACTTAAAAAAGCAAAACAATTAAGGCCATGTAAGTAAAAGCACTGCAAATTCCAAAGCAAAAGGCACCGACATTGAAAGGTAGCATGAATGAGGAAGCGGTTGCAGTAGCAGCAAGAGCTACTCAAAACCTCGTGTCTCTGTTCCTGAAGGAGGTGGAAAAACTCCTCCAAACAGTTTTAAAGAGACCCTGTTGCTTCTTCTGAGTTATTACTCAGACTCTGGTTCTTATAGTCCTTCTCCTTACCCTAGGGGCTATTAGAAAATCCCTGGGTTTAATGAGGCTGAATAGATGATGTGACCACATGGGACATAGTAAGGATTATGGTCGTGGGGTAGCACTGAGGATTTCTTGATGGGTCAGTAAGGGAAACGATTGAGGGATATCACTCATGACTTGAACCTGACAGCCGTCTCAGGTGGGCCAAGCTAGGGGCACATAAAGCTAACCCGATACACCTGGGATGTGTGTCTTTCTGCCTTACCTCAGTTTCCTGAGGAGGTACCAACTCTCTGGAGAGGGAGCTTTGGACTCACAGAAACTGTAAGTGAGTTGGAGACATTTTGTTTTATTTTTATTTTAAGACTAACTCTTGTAAGGGTATGAGGAAAAGGTGTGAGGAACTTTTTCTCTCCCTCCTCCTTTTTTCCACCTCTTCCTTTCTTCCCCTCAACAGCTCGTCCGGAAGCTTCTCTCCCTTTCATCCCTCTTTTCCTTTCTTCCTTTCTCAACCCTACCCTTTCTTCCTCCATAGGCCACATGATTATTCTGAACATCTACTTTGCAAGTTTTATTAGGCAGTGGGGACACAAATGACTAGACCCAGTGTCTCTCCATAAAATAATAGAGAATGACAAAAGAATTGTCAGAACACTTGCTAAATCTTAGAACCTGAGAAAGAATTTCAAACCTTCAAAATTTTTACGTAAAGAACAGAAAATTTTCCTAGCCATTGGGATCAAATGAACTCAGCAGGCGAATCTCTCAGGTGGCTTTTAAGAGCTGTCAGCTTTCTGAGCGTGATGCTTCTTCCCTCTGATGACAGCTCCCAGCATTCCCACAACTGCTCCCCAAAGCAGGCTGGCATTTACTATTCCATGTGAATGAGGAAGAAAGGAACAAAAGGGAGTCTTTTTCACTCTCAAATAATTTAAGAATGTTATGGTGCCTTTGACCTCAGTGGACTCTTCCGGTTTTCCTTACGGTTTTCACAAAAGATTTGAGGGCAGAGGAACTTGCTTTTACAGGTTGGAAATTCTAAGTAAAACTGGCTATTATATCTTGGGAATTAGGAGATTCAGGAAAAGACAGAGCAAAGGTGACACTATAATTAACAGGCCGTTGAAGGAAAGGAAGGCTTCATGCTGTGCAGTATGTAATTTGGAGAGAAAATGTTCTAGTCAGGAAATCTGGCCTTGTGCAGAGAGCCACGGGGGCTGTTGTAGGGGAATGAACTGACAAAACCTGCTTTGTGTGCTGGGTAGTCCCAGTCACCTGCTCCATTCTTCTGTCTTGGCCACAGCTGGGCCATTTGTTCATTCATTCAATGATTCACTTGATATTTATCAATCATCAACTCTTCACCAGGCACTCTGCTAAGTATAGGAATGCAAAGATGAATAACAAAAAGTCCTTGCCCTCAAGTAAGTCTCTATTTTATAGAGACAGACGAACTGACAGTCTCTTCCCCCATCTACCAAGTGGCTTCAGGGACAGAGACTTACACAAGTCGCCATGAAAACAAGGAAGAGGAAGCATCTAAGTTGCCTAAGAGTTTGGAGAGAGTCTGAGAAAGACTGTATGTACATCCAGGAACATTTCCCCAGGGGACCTGGGGGAGAAGAGTATTCTAAGCAGAAGGTGTAACATGTACAAAGGCAGAAACATGAGCAAGTACTCATCAAACTCAAGGGTTTTTACAATAAGAGTGCATACCAGAGCCCAGATTGATAGAAGATGAAAAACAAGAGGTATTCTAGGGCAGATAAGGATACAGCCATGTTAATTAACTTATTTACTAAAATAATTTTAAATTAACAATTGTTCAAAGGTCAGTTCTGTTAAGAGATGTACAGTTGAAATCTGTCAAGAGGAGAAATGATATTTTCTTTGCATTGTCAGCATGTAATATATAGTACTTGACACACAGGTACTCAATAAATGTAGGCCTTGGAATAATCAAGAGTAATCCCTGTAAATGTTGAACCATTGATGCTAAAGAAGGAAAGTGGAAGGAAAGAGGGAATATTGAGCTCTTGCTGTATGCCAGGCCCTGTCTTAGGAGATTTATAAATATGCTAATTGACATTCACTATAGCTGCATGGGAGTTTACACTGTACATTACTCCTCATTTTTCAGAAGAGGCATTTGAAGCTTCGGGAAGTCAAATAATTGCCCATGGTCACATAGCAAATACATGGCCAGAAGCAGAATTCAAACTCAGGTCTGTCTTTTTCCACAGCCTACATGTCTACTTTTAGGTGCAAAACTTATAGAAATGTCTGCTCTTGTACTCTGGGGAGAGTGCTACAGAATGTGTTTATTTATAATAACAGAATAATATGGAATTACACAATCAGATGCTAATTTAATTTCTGTAGTCAATCTTATAAATGCTGCTATAAAAGTTCAGAGAAGCAGAGTTGAATATTGTTTTTTCCCTTGTACTATGTGGTTTCAAGAAGCTTTAAATTCAACTTACTACTGCTAAATAGTACATGAAACAAAATAAATGGGAAACAAATTAGACTGCTGAATAAATGATTGTGTGTAGCCTCGTGTTTAGAGCAAATGTTTTTGAAGTTGCCAGGGTTAGATTGCTGATATACTGTGCTCTGGGTATTTTAATTGTGCGGTTGATCACTCTGTCGGCCTCCAAAGAGAGTGAGACTATAAATATAACACGGGTGGAGAAGAGAGTGCTTCCAGAGAGCTGCTTAGAAAATCTTGGGTAGTGTTTTAGGCTAACTGCCCTTGTTCCTGGCCCTCCTGTATTTCCACACCCTGAGCCATGTTGCTGGTTTTCTAAGCAGTGTCTTTCTCATTTTTCAGTAGTTATAAGGGTGCATTTGTTTTCTTCTTTTTTTCTCTCAGTTTCAGGCAAAAAAATTTTTTTTATCTTCACATATCAAAAAACTCCCCTGCCTTCAGACCTCTGAGTCATGGGTAGTGAATGTCTCCACCAACTTTCCACCCTAGGTCCCACATGCTTCCAAATGTGCACATTTGCTGGATGAATCAATGATGTGGAGGAGGAACTCAGATAGAGTGGACCTCCCCACTGTTGTGCAGGCTGCCCATGGCTTCCCTCCCACCCCAGTCTGCAAGGGCCAGAAGTCTTATGTTTTCTGGTGAAGAGGAATTCTGCCCAGTACTTTGTTGCCAGTGGTACCAGAGATTAGGACTCCCCATGGAAAATAATTTGCCACCTATTCTCTTCAATATAAATTTGGCAAACAATGATGAATTATACGTATGTTCTTTTAAGATCTCCTGGTACAGTCAAAAGAGGGCCACATTATTTAATTAAGAGGCCAACACACCTGTCTTATATTCATAGTAATAAAAGGTAATGCCTCTAAATCACCCAAACTAGCCTCAAAATAATCAGTTTTATTATTGTAATAAAAGTAAAAAATAATTATAATAAAACCTCATATTATTACTTAATAAGTAATAGCACTTCCCATTGTAAATTATTTTAAGAAAGACATTGCTGATGAAGACAAAAAAAATGTATTACATGCTTTACACCTAATTCTTTATCCTGACCTACAGATTTTAATAAATTTTATATTTAAAATGTAAACGAGAAGAGCAAATATTGATATGATTACTAGACTGCAGCTGTGGTTATTCTTTTATAATCTAAATGACTATCTAGCCTTTTCAAATTACATGATTTTCTTCCCCAGGTTAACCTATATTGTGTCTCCTTATGTGGAAAGTGCAGGGTTTGATGAAACAAGAAAACAATCCAAACTTTAGATAACCTCAGACTTCAAATTGATGGGTCTTAAGTGAAGGTAATCTCAGCCAATTGTGTTTCCTTTTGAAGTTTTAGTATTTTTATTTTCCTCCAGTAGAGATGGGGTCTGGCCTACAGAGTTGGAAGATCTATTTCGTAGATCATAAGATTGGGTTTGCAGAGAACCTGGAAGTTATGAGCAGATGCTTTCGGAAGAAACACCAGACTTGATTTGATTTCTAGGTGACACAGAGTAACCTCGAGGAGGGAAACCACATAATTAGCCCAATCTTGATGGGAACTAGTCATAAGGAATACAGAAGCAGCTTGTACAGAAAAATTAGAGCAGACAGTTTTGTCATTTAGCCCAGTTGCTGCTTCCTGTTTCTAGTGCAGTTGGTTGCCAGGCATGACTAAAGTAGGTTCTAGTAAAGAGCAATTTCTGTTGAATAGTGTCTTGGGGACACACACTGGATTTAATGTGTGTGTGTGTGTGGGGGGGGGGGATGATATTAAAACTTATATTTGTGATTCTTTAAATTGTTAAGGGCTTTTGCTTTGGATGAAAGGTTGAGCCCTTCTGGGGGTAACTGCATTATTTGATCTTTTTATTATGATATGCTTAAGAGGAAAGAGTGGTATAGGTCAGAGAGATACAGGTACTGTTTGAACTGTGATGGTCACTGGAAATGCTAGTGATGAATAAGAGGCAGGAGGCCATGGGGAAGATATTGATGAGAAACTCTGTAGTCCTTTGTTTCCATCCCTATTAAATGGGAGTGACAATGTGGACCTTATGAAGGTCCTTGGGATTGCTGTGAAGAACAATAATGTGTATATGATAGACTTCCTACAGCGTCTCAGCAATATGTGCTCAGTCCCTTGGAACTCATGGTAGGAGCTACAGCCACAGAGGTCATTGTCATTGTAATAGTGTAATAATAGAAATGAAATAACAGCAAGCATTTGTTATATGTTTACTAAGTTTCAGGCAGTGTGCCAAAACTTTATATACATCGTATTAATTATGGAAATAATCATTTAGGTAAGGTAATCATTTACCATCACACTTTATCATCACATTTTAGAGTTAGTTGTGGATACAGTGGTGGTGGTAGTGATGGTGGAATTAGTGATATGATTGTTGCAGCGACATTCTTAATGCCCTAGATCCCTTGTAGACATGACCTTATAAATAACAGGCTTATACATGCACCGGACTTCCCAAGTCTTTGAAAAAGCAGTACAGCTCTTAAAACCTAGATATTGTCTCCTGATCTCTTTCCCCAATATCTGACACATGTGGAAAAGTCAACCATATGAATGTCTGGCTACAGGCCACATTCTTCAGTGATCATCTATCAGAGTATACTATCCTGGTAAGTAGCTCAGCAAATACTCCTCGTGTATCTGCTTCGTGCAAGCACTAAGCTGGGCCCTGAGGATACAAAGATAAATGAATTGTAGTCACTGGACTAGTTTAGGAACTAGCAGAGAAGAATAACAGGTAATGAATTAAAATACAGTGTTACATGCCCTGCAATACCAAGGCAATTATGCAACATGGGGAAAGACAAATGGCCTTGTGATGGGACGGCCATGTGCACACTACAGTGGTTAGGAAGAAGATAGGTTTTATTTCAGACTAGTCTAATCATTTGAAGTAGGTACATTAGCACCACATTTATTTATTAAATGCTATTCATTGTGTTAAAAAACAGATCAAGATAATAATTATTAAAACAATGTATGTACAGAAACTTCCTAAGGATTGAAGTAAGTAAGAATGATGTATGGGGTTTAGAACACGAGGTTTGAAGTCAGAAGATGCATGATTCACAGTAAGTCACTAAGCCTCTCTGACTCTGTGTTTCCTCTCCTGTCAAACGTAATCACCGTAGTCCTGCAGTGCCGCTGCCATACTTGCAGGGGTTGCCAGGCTCCATAAGCTATGAAATGCCGTATAAGCTTGAAAGGACTATATAAGCATTGGTTGTTTTTATTATGTATAGCTGGAGAGATCAGGGAGGAATTAATGGAAATAATTTTCTTTAGCTTGAGCTTCAATGAGTAGAATTTGAACAGGCTCATCACAGTGCTCACCTTCTTCCTGGTGGAAGGAACGCCACGAGTACATGCACGGAAGCAGGGGAGCTGCGGGCTGCTGTGGCAGGGCTGTGTCTAGTCGTCACTAGGGAGCCATTCAACAGTAGGCAGAAAAGCAGCATAATCAAAGAGCTCCGTTTCGGAGGACATTCTGGGTATAGCTGGTAGACTGCTCTGGAAAGCAGAGAGGACATGTGGAGTAGAGTTGGGAGGCTCGGGCTCATAGGATCTGAACTAGGTTAGAGGCTGTAGGACTATAAAGGGGGAAATGGATGTAAGAGATATCACAGCGATAGAGGATCCAGAACTGGTTTATCACCCAAACTCCGTTGATACCCCCTTGACCACCATAGATTTGAAAGAGCCTGGAGGAGGTATCGTTGTGGCTGATGACCTCCATTTCCTGAAAAATAGAGCCAGAGCATGGCATTCAAAGCTTTCCACGGTCAAGCTTTGAGGGGCCACTTTGGTCCTTCAATTATGCTTATGCTACAGCTGTAGAAAACCATTTCTCATTCAGTGACTGTGGCTAATGTCAGGTGTTATTTTCTGCCTGAAATACCAGTGAAAACACATGTAAAATGCACTCATCCTTCCATTTCAAGCTAAGTTGTCAGAGTCTCTGTAAAGTCTTCCCCCATACATGCTTCCCCCTCCCCGCTCAGCCCTTAGGGTCCTTGTCTCCTTCCCTGAAACAACTAACAGGTTGCTGGTACCTTCATCAGCCCAAGTCAATATGTGCAAAAGTTGAGATTTATTTGATAATCAGTACTGATGTAGGAAGTGGGATTAGGCTCTTATGAAAGATTCTGATAGGTTTTGGATTTCATACTCAAGAACCCCGGTGACCTCCCTATTCCTCTCATGACACCTGACATCAGTAAACCTGTGCCACAGTCAGAGTGCGCTGTGCAGTCACACTCTCCTGTCAAGAAAGAGCATCCCTGGTGACGAAATAAAAATTATATCAACTTATCTACTGAAGTTGTTAGGAAAATATAAGTCATTCAGGGTAAAGATATCTCCAAAATATAAGTGTTTTTCTCTGACACAAGGGAAGATACTTCTCTTCCCTTAATCATGCTGTTTTTTCCAGGGGTGGTTTTTGTAGCAAAATCCCTAAATACAAAGCAGCCCATTCCCTGCATATAAAGTGTTGAGGGGTAAATTATATCGAACATTACCCTTTGATCTGGGAAAGAGTCCCTACCTTTTCACTTACTTGTTGGCCTTTAAAGAATCTAATAATAGCTTCCAAGAATTGTTCTTTTAATGCACACTTTAAGCAAGCAACTTCCCATTTATAGGTTCATCTTGCTGCCTAGTGGGTGAGAAGGATGATTTTCTGGCACTGTATAATTGTCAGATTGGCAGTGTTCTACTCAAACAAACCCTTTTCCCCAATTATCACTTACGCACACACGGTCACTCCCACATTGTTCCTAGGACCCAGTTATTACCAATAGCGGTCAGTCTGAGATCCACAGCTGCCCACTTGGACTGACCTTCACCTTTGCCCAGCTAATTACAAGTGCTTATTAGTAGGAACTGACCAAGCAATAAATTAGCCAGCAGTCTCTGCTTTTAGTGCTCTTCCAAATTGCTTCTGTACTTATTTCCTTCTGAACACTTATTGGTGACTTCTTAGTTTCTCCGTTTACCTAAATTAATTTTCACTCCTCATAAAGATTCAACTCAGTAAATGAAAAAAACGAGGAAACGTGGAACACCATGAAAGACTCATTTACTACTCAGGCCAGTGGATCACTAATACACTGATCCCGCATTTGGGGGAAATCTATCCGTCCCTTCTTTATACTCACAGTCACCACTCAGCTGAATAACTACCTTCCTCGGCCTGACGAGAACCTCCTAATTACCACCGGCTCCCAGTCTTTCTCCAGTCGAATTCATTGTTCTCAGAGCAGTCAGCGATGTTAAATGCTCTCTGTAGACTTTTATACTCTGGAATACATAGGATTTGATAAAATTTAAAAATCTCATACATGCAAAGATAAAGTATAAGAATAAAATAAACACCACACATTCCTCCTCCAAGTTAACAATTAGCAGTATGGCAGAGGGAGAGCTAGGATATTATGATTGCATTTGACAGATGAGAAGTAGAGAATCAGAGAGGTTTAGCTGGCTTAGTGTTAATCATGGATCTTCTTTGCAATTTTTTGTACATATATTGTTTTGATCGTTTTTATCTTGACCATGTGTTTCTAACACAGTCTATCCACCTAGTATTGAATAAACAAATGCTGTGCTAATGTACCTACTTCAAATGATTAGACCAATTAAAATACCTGTGTGCTATTTCCAAATTTTATTTCCTTTCCACCTTCTTTGTAATTTGCTTTCTTCATTCACTAATAGGATTTTAAGTCATCCATGTGGTTATGTGTAGTAGCAGATTGTTCATTTTTAGTGCTGTATAATATTTCATCAAGCGGATAATTATTCATATATCTGTTCTCCTGCCAATGGATAGTTGTACTATTTCCAATTGTTTTTTACTACAAACAATGCAGCAACATCCTTGTACATGTTTCTTCTTATTGTACACAGAGTTTCCCTAAGATTAGACTTTCTGGGTTATGCAGTTTTTATTTATTTCATTTGACAAGATAATATCAAATTGTTTCCAAAGTGGCTATGCCTATTCTCACGCCTACCAGAAGTGTTTTAGTCTTTCCATTGCTTATATGCTCACAAGTCCCAAATTTTGTCAGATTTATATTAATTTTTGCCCATTTAGCAGATATAAAATGTCACTGCTCATTTTACTTACTTTGCATTTTCTGATTGAAACGTCATATTGAGGCTCTTTTAATATGTTTATTCAACATTTAAGTTTTTGTTTTTGCGGAATGACAGTTCAATGCTGTTTACCTACATTTATTTTGGATTGCCTTTTATCTTGTTGATTTATAAGATTTTTAAAATATCTTCTGGATTCTGATCCACTATCCATTATAGGTGTTATAGGTAGCTTTTCCCACTTTGTAGATTAAGCTCTTGACTTTAATATATTCAAATGTGTCAGTTCTTTCTTTATAGTTGGCATTTTCTCTGCCTTGTTTAAGAAATGTCTGTCTACCCCAATAGCATAGATGTTACACTACATTTTTTATGCTCTAGTATTTAGTCAATATGGTGTTGATTCTTGTGGAGTATTTTTCCAGATGAATAAATAATTGTCATAGCACTATTTGTTAAATAACCTTCCTTCTCCTTTCCCCTGGTTATCTGCACTGCTCACTCTGACCTGTCTCGCATTTCTATAATACGTGGGCCTGTTTCCATGTTCTCTATTCTGCTTTATTGGTCAATTTGTCTATCCCTGTGCCAAGTCCACACTACCTTAATTAAAATTCTTTATAATTAATTGTGATGTCTAGTAGATTGAATCTTCTCACATTATTTTGCTTCAAGAATATCTTGTTTTATTTAGGTTTTACCCTTTCATGAGCATTTTAGAATGAACTTGGACATTTCACAAAAATTTCTGTTGAGGTAATCATTGAAATTGCTTGAACCTGTAAGTTAGTTTATAGAAATTAATCTTTTTCTGATTTTGAGTCTTCCTATCTATAAATTTGGACTATTTTTGCATTTAAATCTTTAGTGTCTTTTAATTGTTTTAAATTTTCCCATATTTTACATTTTAAATGATTATTAACTTTGAAAATCTTTTGTGAAATGTTTCATCAGATACTTTTTTGTTATTGACAATAAATAGTATATTTTCATCCCATATCTGTTGAAGGGATCATTTTCTCCATTGTTCTATTAATGTGATTGTTTAAATTGATTGAGTTATAAGAGTTAAACTAAGTTTTTATCCCTGTTGTAAGTCATTTTCTTTTCTTTTGTTTTCTTTTCTCTCTCTCTCTCTCTCTCTCT
>VMDR010007746.1:0-39241 GCA_007922815.1 Macrotus californicus
TATCCTTAAGAGATTGGCAAGTCTTTGAATTTTTAAATTGTCTATTTACTTGGCATTTGTTATTTGTATTATTTGATTTCATGACCACAAATCAACACACAATAAAATCTGTTCTCTCATGTTTTCTATAGTGAGTAAAATTGTATAGGTGGCCATGTTTCCACTTTTCAACATAAAAAGTGTCAACATAGAATAGAATAATTTCTAAATGTAGGGTTAAACATTACAAATACTAAATCTTATGTTGATGGATGTTCAGACCATGCTCAAATCCTCAAAACAAAAGAAAACCCCAAACTCAGAGGACTTCATGTGTTCTTCGGCTCCCTCGTGCTCCCCCGGGTAAACTGAGTCACAGCCTCTCTATTTCCTGGTCCCTCCTCCTTTGTCCACAATTACTTCATGTTTGAGGCAGGAAAATGCCCTGTGGTTTCTAAGACTCTGTCCTTAAGTAAATGGAACAGCATGGCAGTCCCATAAACACTGAGCAGCGTTTCCCATGCAGCTTAGAGCCCGTTAAGGATTTGTGAGGTCAGTGTAGTGCTCTGTGGCCGGCACGATTTTCAGTGACATAAAACACAGCAGAGCAGGTAATATCGGCGGGCACTGCAGGTGTAGTGGCAAGCGCGGTGACATGAAACCTTTGTTCAGGGACAGCGTGTCTCCCCATGGGCTCACAGTGTTGCCCAAGGAATTTGAAAGCCACTTGCCTAGATAATCAAGGAGCTTGATTCAAGGGACAGATGTGTTCTTATCATAGAATTTAAAGATGGGGACATGCATATAACACCTGTTATGTTTATAAGGTTGACAGACAATATGAAAGAAAAGGGCAAAATTCCCTAGGATAGGTACAACCCTAGGATGATCCTCCCCAGCCACAGCCATTCTGACAGGTGTGAGGTGGTGTGTCAGGGGACTTTGATTTTCATCTCCCTGGTAACTGGGGATGCTGAGCATCTCTTTGTGGCTTGTTGACATATGTATATCGTCTTTGGAAAAATGTCTGTTCTGGTCCCCTTCCCATTTTTTTGATGTGACTGTTTTTTCTTAAATTTATGAGTTCTTTATCTACTTTGGATAATAACCCCTTATCAGATGAACCATTTGTAAATATCTTTTCCCTTTCAGTAGATTGCCTCTTCTTTTTGTTGGCGGTTTCCTTTCTTGCGCAAAATCTTTTCAGTTTGACACAGTCCCATTTGTTTATTTTTGCTTTTGTTGTCCTTGCTGGAGGAGACGGCCCATAAAATATTGCTGAGACCAATGTCAAGAAGCTTGTAGGCTGCGTTTTCTTCTAGGAGTTTTTTGGTTTCGGGTGTTGTATTCAAGTCTTCGACCCATTTATCCAAATCTGATAATTAGTTATTAGTATATGGAAATACAATACATTTCTGTATATTAACTTTATATCCTGCAAATGTAACAAATTCATACATTAGTTCCAGTAACTTTTTGGTGGAATTATTGGGGTCTTCTGTATACAATATCATGTCATCTGCAATAAGTAAGTCTTACCTTCTTCCTTTCCAGTTTGGATGTCTTTCGTATATTTTTTCTTGTCTGATTGCTGTGGCTAGGACTTCTAACACTATGAATAAAAGTGGCACACATGGGCATCCTTGTTTTGTTTCTAATCTTAGAGGAAAAGCTGTCAGGTTTTTACTGGTATAATATTAGCTGTGAGTTTGTGGTACATGATGGCCTTTATTGTGTTCAGGTATTTTTCCTTTGTACCTACTTTGTTGAGAGTTTTTGCCATGAATTGGTATTGAGTTTTGTCAAATGCTTTTTTTTTGCGTATTACAATGATTACATGATTTTTATCTTTTGTTAATGTGGTATATCAAGTTGATTGATTTGTGGTTATTAAAACATCCTTGTAGCCCTGGATTAAATCCCACTTGGTCATAATTATGATTTTTTAAATGTATTTTTGAATTTGATGAATTTAATGTTTTGTTGCAGATTTTTGCACGTATGTTTTTCCACAATTGGGGCCTGGATGGATGGATAGATGGATGGATGTGTTTTCGTGCCTTTGGTTCTGGTGGCTGGGTAATGCTGGGTATGGTGGCTGGAGAATGAGTTTGGAAGTGTTCATTTATCTTTAATTTTTTGGAATGATTTGGAAGACACTAAAATCCTCTTTAAATATGTGATAGCATTACCACACCTATGAAGCCATCTGGACCTGATCTTCTGATTGTTGGGAGATTTTTGTTTGCTGATTCAATTTTGTTACTAGTAATCAATCTGTTCAGATTTTCTATTTCTTCATGGGTTGGTCTTGGAAGATTGTGTGTTTCTAGGAATTTACTAATTTCTGTTAGATTGTCCTTTTTGTTGGCAAATAATTGTTCATAGAAATCTCTCACGATTTTTGTGTTTCTGTGGTATCAGTTGTAACTTCTGTTTTGTTTCTGATTTTGCTCATTTTGGCCTTCTCTCTCTTTCTCTTGACAAGTCTGGATAAAGGTTTATCAGTTTTGCTTTTTTTTTCAAAGAACCAGCTTCTATTTTCATTGATGATTTCTATTTTTGTCTCTATTTTCTCTCTGATCTTTCCTTTCTTCTACTAACTTGGGTTTTGTTTACTCTTCTTTTCTAGTTGCTTTAGATGTAAAGTTCGAGTGTTTATTTGGGATTATTCTTGTTTCTCAAGGTGGGCCTGTAGGGCCCCGCACTTCGCTCCCATGGCTTTTGCTGCTTACTAAAGATTTTGGAATGTTGTGCTTCCATCTTCATTGGTCTCAAGGGACATTTTGATCTCTTCTTCCATATCTTTGTTGACCCATTTGTTGTTCATAGCATATGGCTGAGTCTCCACGTGTTTGTGTTATTTCCAGGTTTCTCCTTGTGGTTGATTTTTTATCATTTTGCTGGGTAAAGATGCTTGCTGTGATTTTCGTCTTTTTACATTCGTTGAGAATCGGTGTGTGTCCTGGTGTGCAATCTATCCTGGAGAACGTTCCATGTGCACTTGAAAAGAACGTGTATTTCTGATGCTTTTGGACGGAATGTTCTGTGTGTATCAGTTATGTCCATCTGGCCTATTGCGTTGTTTGAGGCCATTGTTTCCTTATTGATTTTCTGTCTGAATGATCCGTCGATTGGAGTAAGTGGGTATTAAAGTCCCTCACTGTTACTGTACTGCTGTCCACCTCACCCTTTCTTTCTGCTAATATTTGCTTTACATCTGTGTATTTGTGGGGTTCATAAATATTTACAAATGTTACATCCTCTTGTTGGGTTGGCCTCTTTATTGCATTGTGAAGTGCATTTATTTTTTGAGGAAGAAAATACCGCACTTGGCAAAATATAAATTTCATAAACAACACCTTTTCTATCATTACTGTTAGTTTGTTATTAGTTCTTTTTTATTAAATAAGAAAGTTTATTTCATTCTCAAGGGGCTTCTCTTTTTAGAACCAGTCCTGCTTCTGAGAGGCCCACTCCATCATGGACTGAAGCAGAGAAGGAGAAAAAAGTGATTTTAACAAAACCTCATTAGGAAATTAACCTGCTATACAGTCTGACGACGTGGTAGACTCCCAAAGTGTGTCTGAGTAACTGGGGAGAGTTATCTGCGATTACAGCAAATCTATTTCCACCGAAGTTACACTTATTATATACGATGACGTGCTTTCTGTCTGATGGCTTCCTCTGGTGAAAGGGGGAAACCAGGTGGGAACAGGGAGAGTAACGATGTTCCAATATGGCATTTTCCTTGCTTTCGTAGTGCCTTCAGAAGGGGGAACATGGAGAATTTTTTCTTTGCACATACCTATGTGAACTTAGTTATCATATGTGCTTCCACAAGCTGAAAATAGAATGGACATTTTTAAGCCAACAGAATGCTCTTCGCCGATCCCTGTGCTCACAAACATTGGAAACCCCTCAGGGGGACTCTGTTGTCGATGTCATTGTCATCGCCGGCAAAGGCGTAACTGCTCTCCACCGTTCCCAGCACGGCACGCTGTTCTCTGACTTGGTGGTGGTGCCAGCTGAGCGAGCGCATGGCCCCCTTCTGACCGGCATCGGAGTTCTCACCCTGCCGTCTCTCGAGGGTACAGCTCATGCTCCCCACACCGTTTGCAAGTGTGGTATGTCCTCTGATGTCAGCTTGGAAAGTGAGTGTTCTTGAGCAGGCATTCACACAGCTGCAGGTGCGTGCTGGCTGCCACCTGCGGTCATGCGGTGGCTCTCCCACACCTGCCCCCGCCCGTCTGAGAGGTGCTTTCTTCAGCCATCAGCGTGCTTCCGAGCTACCAAGGAAGTGTCTGCACTGGAGGCCACTTTGAACAATTTATTTTTAACTTGCGTCCTCTCTTGCATTAGACAATTGCTCTGGGAAGAAGCTGGTCCCTAATTTTAACCTCTCGGCCGTCACGAGTATTTATCGAAGACGCTGTAACTGCAGCGGACGGAATTTTCTCAGCGGCCCACTGAGCTGGAGCCTCGTTCCTGACTTTGCGTGCTCTGACGTTTAGCGTTTCTCTGCTCAGTTTGGAAAGATACAGATGTCTCCAGTCACATTCACAGCGGGCAATTTTAATGAAATAGCTGTGTGTTTAAATGCAAAGTTCAGAAGGACCTGGTCGGGATTCCGGGTCAGCACTGTGCGAGGTCTGTGATCTCTGGCAAGTTACCTGACCCTCCGATGCTTCCTCCCTGAAGAAAGATAAAGCAGTAACATGTCATGAAGCTGCAGCACAACCGTCCCCGTTTCCCCAGCCCCGAGCCCCACCAGGCCGAGGGCTTCCCTGTCTCCTCCTGTCTCCCAGCACCGAGGACAGTGCAAGCCCCGTGGTGGAGGCCTGGTAGGCATTTGTTAGACGTGCAGCAAGACAGGCGCTTGGAAAGCACTTGGCATGGTGCCGTGGCAGAGCACCGACAGTGATAGAATTTTCTGGATTTTCCCCTTGCGTCAACGCAAGCTCTGAAATGTTAACAGTCACACTTAAAAGACGACAACTTTCATTTAATACACGTATTTTGTAGAAGAAACACTGATCTGCCACTCAGCTGCTCTGAATTGCCCTCCGGTGACACTCCTCACTCCTCATGCCCTTGGCCGCTCTTGGCTAAGGGTGCCACGGAACTCCTGGGTGGGCGGAGGGTGGGAAGGAGGGCATGACAGCCAGTTCCTTGGCCCTGAAGTTGTGTTTGCGTGTGTTTTAGCTCGAGCCACAGGATCAGATGACTCGTTCCCTTTTATTTCCCCAACAAGGAATGTTTGGAGCTTTCCTTTCTGCACTTCGCTCTGATTCCGAGACAGAGCAGCAGCATTTCCAGACTGACCTGTGTGTGTGTTCTGATTTAAAGCGCATCGCTCAGCTGCCCTGGGTGCTAGTTTGCAGAAGGACTTACTGCTCTCCCGCCTCGCTTTCCCCGTGGATTCTTGTAGGGTCCTCGTGAATGCAGCAGGGTTCACGGCCAAAGAGGCCTCAGAAATCGCCTCGCCCTCCCCTCCCTGCCTCTCACAGACGAGGAGAGCAAATGAACAGAGACGTTGGGTGTTCTTGGCTAGTTAGCGGCAAAGGTGAGATGTGACCAGATTTCCTGGCCTTTGGCCGATTTTTGTCCTGACTCTGATCTAAAAAAGAACAAAACAGCAGCGCAGATGTGATCCCATGAGTGATGTTTCGGTGGGTCTGTTTTCTTTCCTCATGGAAATGTGTGCAGGGGTTGCAGTGCTGAATTTTAAGCTAAACTTGGAAAAATTCTGTAAATAACTTATTCTGGTGACATGAAAGTTATTACTCAGTTTAGTCATATATTCCACAATAGCCACAGGTTAGCAGATTTCCCTTTCATTCTCTTCCACATACTGTAGAAATTCAGTCGGTCTTCCTGTGGCCAGGGTAAATTCTAGAACACACTTACTGTTATTAGAGTATATACACCATGTAAAACTTTTCTCATAGAGCTGCAGGAAGTCAGTTCATGTAACGAAAGCTTTTTTATACTTGAATAACCGCCTTAGTACATTTTTAAAAAAGGACAGAGAGCATTTCAGTCATTAGCAATTTTCCCTTAATGTTGGCTTTTCTCTGTTTTTCCTTTTTAAAATAATGTTGTCATTTCTTCCTCACTTGCACTCATGTCGGCAGGTGAAAATGACACTGGCATCTGCTAGAAGAGAGTAGATTCCCGTCCTAGCTGCCACCGTAAATTCTCCCAGGGCCGGGGCGCTCCTGCACCTGCGGCCCCTGCGCTCCTGCGCCCAGAACCGTCTGCGGGGTCGTGTTCTGTCTCCCTGCACCGCCCACGGCCCCCCGTCCCTGCGCAGCCTTCCGGCAGTAACGTCCTTGAGGCCACAGCAATAATAGACGCCGCTGTCATGGATTCTAGAGAAAGGGTTTTCGGAAATAATCACATGTTCATTAAGTTTGAAATGTGGGAAGCATACCACCGCGTGCCGGTGCGTTTCCGTTTTCCTGTGCAGTTACGCTGTTCGGTGAGCGAGGGAAGGACGGGTCGGTGCTGTGCCGAGGCTCGTCCGCTGCTCAGCCCAGGGCGTGTGCAGACACGGGCGTGGGGCGGAGCCCGTGAGCCCGTGGGAGGGGCGGGCCCTCGGAGGCCTGAGCCCCGCAGTGCCCTTGGAACCGACGCAGTGAGTCCTTGCAGTGCAGGGCACGCTTTCTTCTCCTGTTGCTTGCTCAGGACGCCTTTGGAAATGCGTCAAAGCTGTGAGTAGCCTACTTAGATTTACATTTCTGCATGTTTTGGGCATGTATGTAATTTAAATATTGAAATAAAACATGCATGTTTAGTATAAAGGAGTTTGGGACTCATAAGAAGAAGAATCGTGTCTAAGCTCAAAGCAGGAGCGTTAAAAGTATGTGACTTTTTGTAATGACCTCCAGCAGCTCCCAAGCAAAGGCTTTCTTGTCCGTTCAGTGTTTTGACATTTTAAGTTTTAGTTTTGCAGAAAACCTAATCCTTCTCTGTTCGCTTCACGTGCACAGTCAGCGGGTCTCATTTTCGTGCCTTTCCGGCGGGATGCTGGGGCTGATCTCTATACAGGGCCCGCATTTGTTCCTCCCTCCCCATCATCCATCTGTTGCATGGTATCGGGCCCCTGAGAGACCTCAGGCTTCCCAGAGCTTGCGGGAAAGTCCCCTGTACTTTCTGCAAACTCCACACCTCTGATACTCAGTGAGTCAGGGCCCTGGGGGCTGCGCCGGGTCTCTCTCTGCCCCTTCCTCCCAGCCAGCCACCTGCTCCCTGTCCTGAACCGAGGACCCTGGAAACAGTCTTTCTTCGTCCAGCTTCGTGCCACCCTGCCAACGTGCAGAGAGGCATCCCTGTCTGGACAGTGCATCCCTGTCCAGAAAGCGTGTCCCTGTCCAGATACCGCGTCCCTGTCCAGACTGCAAGTCCCTGTCCAGACACCACGTCCCTGTTCAGACGGCAAGACCCTGTCCGGACACCACGTCCCTGTTCAGATGGCAAGTCCCTGTCCCGACACCGCATCCCTGTCCAGACTGCAAGTCCCTGTCCAGACACCATGTCCCTGTCTGGACACCGCGTCCCTGTCCAGACACCATGTCCCTGTCTGGACACTGCGTCCCTGTATGCAGCCCTCACATTACTAACGCAAACTTCAGGGAAGGTGCTGGCACCCCAGAGCCAGAGTGTTCCCCTGGGTCTCACCCAGGAGCGGGACTGACTCTTTACACCCAGCAGTTTCGCAGTTTCTTGACTTTCTGACCCAGATGGAAAGTGTCAGGTTTACGTGTTTGTCCGCAAAGCACATGCTGCTCTTCAGGAATTTATTCCTTCGAGTGTGTCTCATTTGTGCTGCACCCAAAGAGTCTGCATCCTGCTTAAGCTCCCGCTGTCCCTCATTGGCCTGTGCCTGTCCCTCGTGGTCCTCACCGTTCTGCGCCCTCGCCTCGCCTGAGTCCTGACTGGGACTCTGGGTTTTAGGGACGTGATTCCCGCCCAGATCGCGTTTCCTGTGCATACGCGGTTCATGGCATTTTCGCCTTGAAGGCACTGTCGTTTCCACACGCAGCTGTGAGGCTGTCACTTTATTCTAATTTTGGAAAACTGACTCCTGCCTCCGCGGTGGAGGCTGGGATTGCAAGGGGGTCTCTCCTCGCTGCCTCTCACCAGACACCCCAGCCCCAGTTCGTGAGCTACGGTCCGACTAAGATTCGCAGGAAATGCCTGGGTGTTCTTGAGAATGAATAGAAAAAGGAGAATTTCCTTTCCTCCGTGGGTAGCGGTGCATTTTTGGTAGCTCTTGCTTCGGGCGACTTAGATCAAATATTGTTCTCAAAGTTTGATTTTCGATTTGGCAAAAAAAAAAGAAAGCCTTAGGCTCATAATAATGGTGAAACAGGCCACTAAGGTTGAAATTTAATATATTCACATCGAAAGCCATAAATATTTTTACCTTCAAAATAGAGTGTATGTGCCTTTGTTTATTTTTAAATGTTTAATAAATATTTATGTTATTACCATTTATTGTTAGCACTGTCTTGAATGCTCATAGGAAAAAGGTATTAACACATCAAAAGAAACAAAACCAAAAATCATCTCGAGTGTCCTGTCTCTAAAGAGGTCTCAGTTGTGCCAATAACTGGCATTTTTTCAGAGATCTCAGTGACCTGTCGCATATATTATTATTTAACGCTTTGATGTACGAGACCCTGCTATATTCTATCTAAAGGAGGAATAAGTAAAGTGGGGAAGGCTAATGGTTATGTGGTCTGTGATTTAGGAGTGGCCTTGTGTTCTGAGAGAGGTTTCTATAAAGGTTAATGAGCATGACCTACTTATGCATACTTTACCAATTGTTGTATGTTAGTATTTAAATGAAGTATCACATTATTGTGCTTATCTGGGGTATGCAATCCTATATTTTTTTAAAGGAAAGAATTAAGGTCCCTGTGAAGCGCTTACCCAGGTTTTCTTGTTAGAATCCCTCTTCCCCCTTCAGTTCTGTTCCCTGGATTCTTCTTGGATTGGTGATCAGGAGGGCAGGAATTGAAGCCGAACCCACCCCGCCCCTGTTAGCAGAGGGCGGGTGTTCAGGTGCGGTGTGAGGGTCAGGGAGTGAGGAAAAAATGCCAAAGTTTTGAGTACTCCCCAAAACAGTTTTTTGTAAGGACATATCTTGGGGACATTTTTCGTCCAGAATTTTGACTGTGATTTCTTATCCCGGCCGCACCTTCATTTCTGCCCCCTTCTTGTCTCCCTTGGCTTGCGCGCTGCAGTGGGCACACCGTACTACATGTCTCCCGAGAGAATTCACGAGAATGGGTACAACTTCAAGTCGGACATCTGGTCCCTCGGCTGTCTCCTGTATGAGGTAGGTCCTGCTGAGGAGTGGCGTGTACCCGAGCGGTTTTTCTGACCGAGCTGCACTTATTTTTCCTGGGTGACGATCAGTAATTAGTGTTTTAATTGTGCAGAGTTCATTCTCTCACTTAGTAACTGCTTTTATAATAGAATTTAATAAACTGTACATTCTTGCATATTTACTTTCTCAAATGTATTTTTGAGTTGTGTCTCTTGATGAGAATTTTATTTTTAAATTTTGTTTAATGTTCATATGCTGTTTTCCAGCGTATCTTACTTATGAAAACATGTAACAAACTCGCTAACCCATGCACGGCAGGAGAGGTGTGATGGAATGGGTTTAAACCATGAAACTCGGGGAAGGTCTTCATCGCCACCTTTGTTCCCCTTTCACGTAGCGCAATGGGCTTTAAGCATAGCACGAGAGCCAGTCACGCGTCTAGGTTATCACTTAATTCACCTCCACGAGTAAGTTCGTGTGGGTCCGGCTCGGTGGAGCACTCCCTGCTGTTCTGCTGCCGCTGAGGTATCAAAGGGACACGGGGTCACGGAGGTGGGTCCCCCAGCAGACCCTGCAACACGGTGACCCAGGTGGGCCCTCGCCCTTGTGCAGACTGAGGGCATCAGGGAGCATCTTAAGCCAGTGACTGTCATTTTATCGACAGGTGATCTTCCTTGGGTCATAGGCTTCGAGTTAAAGGTGTTCATTTAAAATTAGTCTTCATCCGAGTAACTCTTTTAATAAAATAAAATGAAGGGAAATGATCCACAGAGTCCTCTTCCTGTTTTAACACGTACAAAGGAAGCTGAAGTGGACACACAGAAGCCAGTGCATTCCCCGCTCTGCACCGTGTTTCTTGGCCTTTTAACTAAAACGGAGCCCACAGAGGTCCCCTCCCAGTGCGCCACACGTGCTGGGAAGTGGGGCCCGAGGAAGTGCTGTGTTTATGTTTTTAATGCGTGTCATGGTCTTTAGTTATTATTTTATTGATGGCAATCCCACGTTGCCAAATTTTAAGAGATTATTTATTTTGAGATTATTTCTTTTGTTCTCCCTACTAAAGTGACTAATGATTATTTAAAAAGAAAGGATTTTTAAATGTCCTTAAATTATATCTCTAGGATAATTTTTGTCATGAAAAATCACGAGTTAGTGATATAACACACTTTTATGTGTTCGTGAGAGTATAAGAGATTTATGCTCACTATATTCTGTCAATAATTTTGTGCAATGTTAAAAAGAACTGAATTAAGTTACTATAATGTTTAAAAGGCACTATACCTTTTAAAACATTTTATTCCTGTTTAGTCATCTTAGATTCCTTTAGGCCAAAGTCTGATATTATCAAAGCAACATTTTCCCCTCACACACCTAAAATAAACAGCCATATGGAATTCCACTCATGGGATTAAATTTAGCCATGAAACAGCTCAGCGGACGCTATAAGTGTTGTTTTTTTTTTGTGAAGTCTGCATAATTGTTTTAGGGCCAGCCGGCTCTCGCATCAAAACCGAAATAATCCTTCGTTTCCAAGCGTGCCTTCGGGAGGCCGTGCCCCGTTCTGCACTGAAGTGGTCACCGAAGTGAGCTTGTTTCTGTGGGCACCCCTGCGTCCATGAGTTTTTGTTTTGTGGATGATTTGGAATTCACGTATTTACCACGTTAACGTTAGTGTTCATTTTGGACATTCTCTCGATCCCTGCATGCAGGTCGTTTGGAAGAACTAGAATTTTTCTCAAGATTTAATTTGCATTTATGCCGTGTCTGCTTCCAGTTAGGTGTTATAATATCATGTTACTGGAAACACACCCGGTCACTGAGCTTTAAAAAACTGGCCCGAAGAGGTACCTAGATACTTCCCACCGTGTCCCACTGAGAATTTACAATGAAGGCGTCGGAAGTCTGTTTTTGAAAATGTATCTGAAACTCAGAAAATTAGACTTTCAAATATTCCTGAAACCTCAAAAAAAAAAAAAAAAGAAAAGAAAAGAAAAACCCTGAGCAGTGCCGTTTTAATTGATATGCAACAAAGTAGACTTTACTAATTAAACGGAGATGCTGAGCTTTTGCTACATGGCCCTTTACACGGAAAAGCCGGTTCTACACCCCCCTTTATTGTTCAGCTCAGCAACCGCATCCTTCCAGGGTTGCAGGTTGGTGGCTCACAGTTCAAAAAAAGAGAGAGCTGCCACCAGCCCCGAAGACAGACAGTGGGCTTTCGTCCCTCCGACGCCCCCAGAATACTAATCAGCAGAGTCGGACCCTGGAGGTCAGGGAGCAAGTCAATCATCCCACGATCGTCTCGATGTGGAGGATCAAATTAGCCTGAAAAATTCAGCTGCCGGGCGCGCGGTCGAGCAGCTGTCAGGGCAGCACCGAGATGCACTAATGAACCAGATGAATAGTGCAAAAGCTAGAAAATAAAAACAGGACAGTTGACATTTTTCATCTGTCAAAGCAGGAGATGCATGAAAATAGACCGTTCCTGTTTAACTCCTTAGGGGACGTTCTGGGTTTCGGTGCAATTTTTTTAAATTTATTTTTATTGTTTTATTTAACACTGCAGTGTTGAGACAGAAGTGCTGTGATGGACCCCTGGCCCGGGGCGATGAGTTGTGGACACTTAGGCTCGCCCTCATGGACAGAGCAGTGGACACACACAGCGGATTCTGTCGTGCTCTAGTTCATCATTACGTGCCCTCGCGTTTTGAGCAGAAAACCCAAAATGTGATCACGACCAGAGGTCCTCCCTTAGCAATTTCCTCTCCGGTGGAGTGTCTTCTGTGTTTGGGGACACTCAGATGTTCACTCTCTCCTCTTGGCGTGGGACAGCTCCTCCTGAGGTGGCTTTCTGTAGGGCTGCGGACGGGATGGGCAGGCCGGCCCTCCTCGCTGCGGCTCTGAAGGGGTTAAGCCGTGGGCTGCCCCGGCAGACAGATGAGAGCTGTTTTCAGCTGTCCTGTCCCCACTGACGCCCACTGAGTAGCACAGCACGGACCAGCGTGTTTCACACACGCTCTGCCTGTCTGGGGAGTGTACACACCGCCCTCCCCCAATCAAACTTATTAGCACGTGGAGAAAAGGGTGACTGGCTTTGGGGCAGCCCGCAGCTCCGCGAACATGCCTGCTGCCACGCTCGGGGAGTGGGAAGGCTGTGAGCAGGACGCGGACGTTTTAAATCGATTTTTAGTTTGTAGTCCTGCTTACCGCGGCCCTTGCTTGCACTTTAAATGTCAAGTTAGAACCTTGTCTGGAAATACATTGAAATTCCATAATGTCTTTTTTAAAGTTGTTCGTTCTTGGAGTGGGTTTTTTTTTTTTCTTCCTGCATTAGAAATCTCATTTGGGTGCCTCGAGGTAGCACCTGACTCAAAAGCAGAGCTTTTGAACGTGTTTAGTGCGTTTCTGAGATGTTATCAAGAGAGAAAAAAGCTCTAAGTCATGGTGACCAGCTCGAGATCAGCTGCTGGTTCAGATGGGAAGATTTCTCTCCCCGCTGCAGCCGCCACGCAGGAGAAAACGCTCTGCGTTCCCGTCCCCAACCAGCGCTAGGTTGTGCTTCGGTTTTAACTTTGGCTTTGCTTCTGTTAGTTTTTGGCCGTCACCTGTTTGAAGTAAACCACCGATGTCTGCTTGGTCACGAGGCAATGCTAGTGGCTTTCACGGCATTGCAGGTGTGAAGTTGATGTTACTTTCTGCTGTTTCTCCTCAATATTGTTTTATGTTGTCTATGTGTACAAATACGTACTGTTAATCATTTCTTCTTTCTAGGGAATTTTAAATGTTGAGAAAAGTAACCAAAAGTTGAAGTAAGGTTTTTAGAAGTTACTAAAGAATTACCAGAAAGTGAGCATTTGTAAAATCAGAAGGCCCAGCTCACTTCCTGGAAAGTGTTTTTGGTTCTTTTCCACCCACGTGAACACTTGACGAACTCGCCTGCGGAGTGACCCTGTCACTGTGCCTTGTCATTGGGGCATTTTGCAGATGGCGGCATTGCAGAGTCCCTTCTACGGCGACAAGATGAACCTGTACTCGCTGTGCAAGAAGATCGAGCAGTGCGACTACCCCCCTCTCCCTTCAGACCACTACTCGGAGGAAGTAAGTCATTTCCTGTCTGCGTGTCCCCCAGTGCACCCTGGCCAACTTTGTGTGGCACTGAGAAGCGCCCATGTCCCGAAATGCATATGGCTGCAGGGCCAGGCGGCAGGAGTGGCCCTTTTCACTGTCATCACTCCCTGGGAGATGCGCTGTTTTGAGTCCACCCTGCGGTGCGTGCACAGAGTGGACACCGCCCTGCCGTGGGGTGGCTGTGGCCACCTCCTGGGGCAGCCGAACATGCTGGGCCGAGTCGGGGCCGACCGGCTCAGACCCAGGCCCTGCTCACGGGCAGCTCCTCCTGCTCACCGTCTCAGGATGACAGGCAGGGTGGTGAGAACTTCCTCCTCTGGCAGAGCTCTGCTCCGGTTCATGTTTTCCAAAAATCGAAATGGGCATCTCCTAGCCGCCTGTCCCCAACCTTATGCTCCCAGCTTGGCCCTCCGTCCTTTGACAATGCCGGTCCTGTCTCCACCTCACCGTGGCACTCAGGTCCCTCGGGGAACGTTCTGAGGCTCTCACTGTAGACTTGCTAAAAAGCGGCTGGGGTCGGAGGGATCATTTTGGAAGACTCCCTTCCCTTCTTAAGATCCGAGTCTGAGTCCTCGCTTACTTTGGGAACCCGGTCAAACGAGCTGTTTGAGCTCCACTCAGAATCCCCCACTTTAGCCGAATACATCCTGACTTCACCAGTTCTGCCCTGACTTCACCAGTTCCGCCCTGACTTTACTAGTTCCTCCCTGATTTTACCAGTTCTGCCCTGACTTCACCAATTCCATCCTGATTTTACCAGTTCTGCCCTGACTTCACCAGTTCCACACTGACTTCATCAGTTCCATCCTGACTTCACCAGTTCCTCCCTGACTTTACCAGTTCCATCCTGACTTCACCAATTCCATCCTGACTTCACCAGTTCTGCCCTGACTTCACCAGTTCCATCCTGATTTTACCAGTTCCACCCTGACTTCACCAGTTCCATCCTGATTTTACCAGTTCCACCCTGACTTCACCAGTTCCATCCTGATTTTACCAGTTCCACCCTGACTTCACCAGTTCCATCCTGACTTCACCAATTCCATCCTGACTTCACCAGTTCTGCCCTGACTTCACCAGTTTCATCCTGATTTTACCAGTTCCATCCTGACTTCACCAGTTGTGTCCTCATTTTACCAGTTCCATCCTGACTTCACCAATTCCATCCTGACTTCACCAGTTCTGCCCTGACTTCACCAGTTCCTCCCTGACTTCACCAGTTCCACCCTGACTTCACCAGTTATGTCCTCATTTTACCAGTTCCATCCTGACTTTACCAATTCTTCCCTACCTTCACCAGTTCTGCCCTGACTTCACCAGTTCAGAAGGAGCTAGGCAAACAGCAGGTCTCAGGCCAGCTGGGCTCACAGGACTCCTTTTGGAAAACTTGCTGGCCGTCTACCTGGAGAAGACACTGCCATGTGTCCCCGCAGCTCACCTTCTCACGGGCAGTAGCGTTTTGTTTTGTGGGAGGAGAATGGAAGAGAGAAGGAAAAATGTGAGGCAGCTATCATGCTCACTTATTAGGTAGCCTTGTGTCCCTCTTTCCATTCTGAAATGAATGGCACTCGGTTTTAGTCATGTGCAAGGAAAATTGAGTCAGTGTAACTTGGATAACAAATATCTCCAAAGACTTTTTACCACGGAGAGCACTTGGGGCCCTGGAATGTTACACGTGCCTGTTTTTCTAGTATTTTTGCTATTGCCGATCAGTGATGCCTGGCTTTTGGTTCCATAGCATTGCGTGCGGGTAATTAGAACGCACTCTTGCCGGGCAGGGGCGACCGTTTAGAAGTACTATCTCTATTTGATGCTCAGGCTATTGTGTTAGCCATTTAATTACTATTTTGGGTATGGCATATAAATATGGCATTTCACAAAACCAGCCTCAGAACCCTCAGCCCGAAACACAGGAGGGTGTGAACAATCACGCGGAGTGATCGCAGGGTGTCAGGGTCCCTGCTTTGTTGTGTCAGTCATGCTGTCTCCCTTTCTCCACGAAGCGCATGAATATTTCACATATCTGCATCCTCATCCCCTATTCTTCTTGACTAATTTTCAGACTGTCTGCATTTGCATTTCACATGGTAGCTGATTAGGAGATGCAGAGCGTGCGGCGAGGCCTCAGCAGGCGGTTACCATGGTGACCTTCGGAGGGATTTTAATGACGCAGCGCTCGCGGCCGGTTGAGGTGCGCCTGCCTGCAGGGTCACTTCTCCGCAGCCAGTGTGAAGTCGGAGCTGCGGCCGCTCTGCCCAGGGGCAGATATCAAAGTTGGGCCCGGGCAGAAGGTCTTAGGGTTGGGAAAGCAGAACGGCTTCCACTTTTATTTCACCCCATAGCATCGCCAGTTTGAAAAGGAGACGCCAAGCAAAACGTGCTAGCCGGTGTCCTTTCCAAAAAACCCCAAAAAGAGTAGGATCCCTCCCATCGGTAGAATCTGCTGTTATGCCTGGTAAGACAGGAAGCTGTAACATCTGGATAAAGATGGAAACTAACTCTTACTAAAGAGAGGAGGTGTAGGAGATACAGACTAATAATGTTACTTTAGTCTGTTCAGTTATGCAGAAACTTCTCAGATCCAGAGCTTTGAAGTGCAGATGTGCTAATACATATTTTCTCTCCTTAAGTGGGAACTCTGCGAAATAATTATTCAGAGCTGATGGCAGGGAACAAAACAGGCCTGGTGCTGCCGAACTTCCATGCTATCTTCAACGTTTTATATGGGAGGCTTTAGCTCAGCTCGTTTAAGACTCCATGTCGAATTTAATTTTTTAGTGTGGCAAAGTATAAGAAACAGTGAAGAGTCAAGTGTAAAGTTTTTACATTGAACTTGACTGTTAATCAGAGGACTGGCTCATTAGGTGTCAGTGTCACAGCTAAACTAGGATCAGGCCCTGTGACTCCCCTAACTCACCCCTGCAGACCCTACAGGAGGGTCAGCGGGTCACCCTGTCCTTAGGATACTGCTTCCTCTTTCTGAAATCCCCCTTCCCGGTTGCTTAGCCTCCCTCCCATCATTTTTGTTTTCCTCTCCGAGACAACGCCACGTGCCTGTCCTTTTTACCGGATGGCTTTAAGAGGAGAACAGGAGCGGAGGGTCCTCTCCCACATCCCAGGCCCGGGGAGGTGCTCCCTTGCCGCAGAGTCCCGGCTCACTTTTGTCTCTAAGAGTAGAGCAGCACAACGCTTTTTCTGTGCTGGGTTCTGTGTGAATCACAGAGTAATAATCTGAATTTTAATCCAACTAAACTGATCTCAGGGGTCTGTAGGTCATTCCAGAGTACAAATCCACAGGGACCCCGATGAAACAGGAATACCGAATTGTTATCAGCTTCAGAACTCACCGTTTCCTTCAATCCACATGGGGGCGCTCCTGTTCGAGAGACGTGGTAGGGCCTCACTCCCATTTCACCAGGGGACAAATAGGGACCCGGGGTGGCAGAGCGTCCAGAACCGGCTTCTGCACGGTGGTAACGCGGGGCAGGGAACAGTGACTGGGCAGGAGCGGGACACGGAAGGGTGGGCGTTCGTCTCGCCCACCAGGCTGGGCACACGCTTCTGCCAGCAAGATGGAGCGGCAGGAACACTGGAGTTTGCCATCACGCTGCCATCCTTGGTTTTCCCTTAAGGAAAGGAGAGCACCAAATGAAAGCTTTACAAATGATAACTGGCTTTTTGCCAGACACTGAGTCATTTCTATCTGAATTCAGAGTAGGTGTAAAGAAGTTTCTAAACAAAGTTAAAAAAGTCAGCAACAAAACACATGACCTTGTGTTAGCTCATAAAAGAGTTACTTTATGTAAATAAAAACAGAACAAGAGGAAAAGTATCAGGTGTGGGCTCGTTTGCATATTTTGAAGTGAAACTACATTTGCAAAACTTTTTTATGCACTTGAGCAGTCTAAATGGTTCTGCCCTACAGTTGCTGGATTCACTGGTTTTCGTAGAGCTGTATAAATGCCTGGCGTTCTCATCGAGCATCAGCCAACGTTATTTAAGTTGGTGCTGGAAGACTGTCCCTCATCCCCTGTCCAGGGCCATTTAAATGGGTGGCCTTGTATCTTCTGGCACAGATTATGTTGGGAGGTAAATGTGTTTTCACAGATATTTTGTAGTCCTTAAAATTCTGTAATCAGTGCTAAGGGAGATGAGAATACTTTACTTTAAAATGTAGAAAGAGATACCTACTAATACTAAATATAATACATAACTGTGCCACTTATGAAAATTATCTCAGTATTGGATGTTTTCTCAAACACATGGATAGCTTTCGGTCCTTTCCCAATGTGGTTTAGTAAGTTTCACATTCTTGTCATTTATGATGCCAGTCAACCACCTCACTTAAACATGCCACATAAGATTTGATCTTTAAGCTTCAGATGTCCCCTGTTTGTTTAAAAAATGCAGTTAAGCAGGCCCTTTGTCCACTTATGCTTCTGCAGTGACACTGAGGACTTGCTCCTTAAAGACGTCATGCCCTGCGTCCCATGTTCTGTGGGGCCCCATAGAACCACGTGACTTCCGTGGACATGCCCAGGTTTTGAGGACGCAGACAGAATTTCAGTTGTGACGTAGACATTGTGTTACCTCACATCCGTGTGAGGTTGCTTCTCTTCCCTTTCCCTCTGCCCCCAGCCCGTCCCTGGGACACTTTGGCGTACAGGTTGGTACACCGGTTCGCTTTGGATAAGTATGCAAAGCTCTGGAATACGGTGTGCTTTCAATGTATTAGACCCATCTTGGGTGCCACAGTGTGTCCTTGGCTAGACGGAGATGGGCATGTCTGGGAGGCCGACGCAGTAATTGGTCTCCGAGGGAGGGTGGGGGTGAGAAGACCCAGTGCCCCCACCTGCAGTCTTCATCATCCCATGGAGGGCTGTGTCAGTGACCTGGAGCTGTAATGCACAGAGGGCCCATCGTCACGGCCTGCACGTGATTGAACTTGATAGTAATTGGGTTACCGCCCCGACAGTGACTGTTCACACACTCTCCTTTGTCATATTTTTGGTGCCGACCTCTATGCTTTGATATTTCTTTAGAAACACATAGATCAAAATATATTAGTATTTTCCACTTTATTGACAACAAATAGTCATTAATTTCCATATGCCTTACGATTTTGTAATGCTCTGGACATGTTATAAATAATTCATCTTATTTTTACTTTAGATGCCTTTTCTCATTTAAATGTTTCTGTGTTGCCTTTTAAATTTCCTTCCAGCGTCTGAATTAAGCAGCTTTCTCTTCTCTGGTTTGGTGAAGGCTTTTTGCATATTCAGACCTTCAGGAGCCTGGTCTCCGCCTCACTGTCCTGGCTCGGGGCCAGCCCCGGCCCCTGCTTGCACACTCGTCTCTGGGGGCACACCTTGCTCTGCACCTCACGGTGCACAGACTGCCCCGCAGATTTTCTCAGCACTCCTGTTTCCTCTAGATGAAAACATTTTATGGTGGAAGTGGGTGACTATGAAGGAACTACAGTAATTCAATAATTTAGAATGTGTTCCTGTCCTGGCCAGAAAGAGTTAATGCACATTTTCAAAAGATCTAAAGTAGTCCTAAAGACATACTTAAATGGCAAAAAAACCCCAAAAAACAAAACCTGGCTCCTGATTGTGGGAAATACTTCCTTTTAAACAGTAAGATTTGCTGGGGTGGCCTGGGTTCATTAGGTTTCAGAGTTCTGGGGCCAGGGTCTGTGTGTGCACTGGGTGTCTACCACCCAGAGTCAAGTCCCCTTCTGTCACTGTGTATTTGGCCCCCTCCACCCGGTACCACCCCACCCCCTTCCCTCTGGTGACCGCCACACTGTTGTCCGTGTCTGTGAGGGTTTGTCTGTTCGACTCGTTTGTTCATTTGTTGTTTTCAGTTTTGTGTCCCACCCGTGAGTGAGACCCTGCGGTCCTTGACTTTTCCTGTCTGACTTACTTCGCTTAGCACGATGTTCCCAGGGTCCAGCCACGCCGTCAGAAGGGGCCGCATTTCATCTGGAAATGCCCCTTGCTTGCCATTCACGCTCACCACTGAGTACGCTTCTTAGAACACTCGGGCGACTGGGCAGTCTCCGACAGCAGCCGCAGGGGTTTCCGGGCACACGAGCGTTCAGCGGGGGGTGTCCTTTCCTTTCCTGTCGGAGTCGGAGCTGCCCGGAGTCTGTCCGTCTCCAGTAAGCAGCCGCGCTCTGTGTCCGCAGCTCCGGCAGCTGGTGAACATGTGCATCAACCCAGACCCCGAGAAGCGACCGGACATCACCTACGTGTACGACGTCGCCAAGAGGATGCACGCCTGCACCGCGAGCAGCTGAGCGCGGGGGGGCGCCACCGAGACGCTGTGACGTACGTTTGGGCGGCTCGTGCCCCCCGTTTCCGTCCGGGTGTCAGCACGAATGCGCTGGAGCTCGCGTGCTTTGAATCCTTAACCAGTTTTCATCCAAGCTTCATTTTGTACCCATGTAAGTCGCCTTCCTGCAGGACCCAAGTGACTTTGGAGTAATCGAATTGCATGCTGGGAGAGTGAATGGAACGTGATAGTTATCAAGGGCTAAAGATTTGTATGCTGACTTAGAGTTTTGTGCCGATAAATTGTGTTCAGATCGACTCTCGGCACCGGCCCCTGGCGGCGCCCCGGCGCTCACCGGGACAGACCCCGCCCGGGGGGCCCGCGGGCCTCTCAGCCCTGCACGGGCAGTTGACATGAACACAGTTGTGAACGTGGGTGACTGTCTTGTTTTTCAAAGTTAAACTGTGTGTTGTAGGTCTCAGCATTGTAGCATTTAAATAATTCCTAAGGTAAATGCCAACATAAACCCTTTGAGAAGCAGTTAAAATTCTTAGCTCATACATTGAAAATGCAACTCTTAAATGTGAAAGCATTTGGGGACAAAATGTGAGTCAGACACTGAAGAGTTTTTCACTTTATCTTGTTTTGTCTTCATTTCTTTGAGTGCTCTCTTTGCACTAGAACGGCATAAACGAGTCCGTGTAGAAAGTGGTCCAGGGTTTGTGCGGATGCTGTGGCAGTGATTTTGAAGGCTGCACTTGCTCAAGGCTTTTCTGTGTTTTTATTATTGTTTGTACATTTGGGAAGTATCCTTTAAATAATCTTGCAGTACTATATTTCCATTTCTTTAGAAATTCAAATGCTCCACTCATAGTTGTACACGATAGTTTAAGCATGTGTTTTTATTCATAGATTTTTAGTGACGTTCTGATTGGTCCCCTCCAGAAATTTTTTTATATTCTTCAAGTTACCCTCTTATTTATATTGTATGTGCGTCTTATCCATGAAAATTTCAGATTTTCTGACAACGTAACACCCTTAAAACGTTTCTGGTATTTGAACACTTTTCCTGGATCAAAAACATTTTTTTCTAAACTTTTCCAAACTTGGACCGCCCTGTCCGCCTGTGTGTCGTGGTCGTGGAGTTGGAGGGAAGGAAGGGAGGAGCCGTGCGGACCGCACCTGTGGGCGTCGAAAGGTTTTCGGTTCTGGTGACAAGGTTGCAGGTTTAGGTTCTGTGTGAAGAGGTGGAAACTGGCCGTTCCCACAGCCAGCGTTTCTGTGAAACTGACGGTTCTATTGAGAAGCGTTTACGCAGAGTGCCGTGTGCAGGCATGAAGGTGACAGAGGTGGTGGCGACGTGTGGAGGACGAGGAGGTGGGCGGAGTTGTCTTTTCCCTGCGTGCCCTCGCGTGAGTGGTCCCCAGTTCCTTCCAGCACTGTGAGGCCGGAGGTTCAGTGGCCGGCCCCATTGAAGGACGCCACGCCGCCGGGGCCGGGGGTGGGTGACCCCGCCAACACGGGGACCTCACCTTCAGACAACACCTGCCTCTGGCCGTGTGGCTGCCGGGCCTGCTTCTTTCCTGTAAGTATTTTTCTTACAATAATTTGAGTGCATTCAAGTCATTTATAAACTTTACAAATGTATAAAGGGCAAAAAAGTCTAAACTCTTCCTTTCCCCAAATGTAATCAGTCTTGATATTTTTATTGGTTGTGTGTCTCAAGGGCGATTTTAACATGGGAGGGGCAACCTGCCTGCTCCTCCAGCTGGGCCGGAAGCTTGTTTTCCCAGGCCCTGGTGGTCGAGGACAGGTCACACTCACACCAGCCACTCCACCCAGAGCTGTGTTTCCAGAGCAAGGACGAGAGTCACTCCTGCTGCCCACTGTGCCGAGCGCATTTTCATGCCACGTGGTTGATGGAGATGCCTGTCCTTCACTTGGGACAGATACTCCGTTTCTTCCTGCAATGTTTAGGAATCTGTGGATCTAGATCTCATTTAGGGGCTCCACCCCTCATGGGCACGTGTAAGCAAAGGTCCCAGCTTTTCTTTTCAGTGACTCTGCGGGAAGGAAGGGGCGGGGCAGCACCGCAAGGTCCGGGAAACCCACTCGTATTTGCTCCATGGGCAAAACTTCTTGTTTTTGGCTCTTCTCTCTCTTTTAATCTAAGTGTTCTTAGTCTCTCCTGAAGAAACCACTGGGGAAGAAACACATTGTAATTTTGAATGGGATCATTTCAAAGAATTATGGAGACGATTAGAAGTTTTAATTTTTGTAATCACATATAAAATGTTGTCTTTATATATTTCTGTTTATAAGTGAATTTTGTATGGATTAAGTAAGACGTTTGAATTGATTTGAGAAATAGTAAAATGAAAGGCACATCTGATTCTAAGCCTTATTTAGACACCGGTACCAGTTCCCCAGGGGAAGAAGCTTCTGTAAGCTGAGGTTCAGAGTGGTGGGTGAAGGGCACCCCTGTCTGTGAGTCAAGTGCCCCATAATGTGCAATGATTGTGACTTCAGCGAGACACCACAGCCATTTCCTGAGTGCCTCACCATTCTGCATAGTGGCCTGTTACAAAACACCTTTCCTGTAGCAGTATGCTTCAGGTGTTGCTGTTAACATTTACATGATATTTATTTTAACCAAAATGTTACTCATATTAAATGTGTTTTCCTTTAAAATGAATGTATTATGTCTATAGCCCGCACGTGCATAATTATCCCATGCCTCATATTTCAATAGTACTGTAATATGGTCTTTGTGAAATACTGTTATTTTGTTATGCTTTAAATACACATGCTAAAAAAACTCTGACGTTAGCTTTGAAAATTGTATAATATCCTCATAAAACATAAAATTAAAAAAAATAAGCACAGTACAATTTGTATGTGTCTGTGATTTCCCCCCAACGTCCGCCGTTCTTTGTCTCACTGACCACCCTCCTCTCAGACTCAGTTCTTGCTCACGGCCTCGACTCTGCTATCCTGGAGGCGCCGAAGAGTTCTGACTCACCCTACAAGTGGGCCCTCCAGTCCGCCTTCAACGAGGCGCATGCCCACAGGTCCTTGTTCTCTCCTGGACGTCGCTTTCTGTCTTAGACTGGGAAGAGTTCTCTGAAGCTATAAAAAGTCTAAGATTTAGGCAACAGGTGAATTCCCGTCACTGCAGTGTGCTGCTGACATCATTGCCAACCGACTGGAAGTTCTTTTCACGGAACCAGCAAGGGTTCTCACCACACCTGGACACGCTGGGGCAGAAAGAGCTTGGTGGGCTCTGCCTGCTGGGCCAGGCTGGCTGGGCTGCGGGGCATGCCCTGCTCCAGTGGAGCCCCTTCTACGAGGATCTAGTAGCGCAGGGCTAGTAAGTTTCCGGCACAAGATGATGTTGGAATAAATTTTATTTCAAAAATATGTTAATTAGAAAAGTCAGCATGGGCATATATGCTGACATGTGTAATTAATTGGTGCAGCCGCAGTTTTCACCGATCTGAGGCAACCACTTTAAAATCCAATGATGACATCATTGATGAAGAACGCCATGAAACCCCAATCCAAAAACTTGTGGTGTTGTTAAAGCACCTGTTTTTCAAGACATGTGAATTCTGGCCCTGGCTGGTGTGGCCCAGTGGACTGAGTGCCGGTCTGTGTACCAAAGGGTCGCCGGTTCAATTCCCAGTCAGGGCACATCCCTGGGTATTGGGGCCAGGTCCCCAGTAGGGGGTGCATGAGAGGCAACCAACACTGATGTCTTCCTCTCTTTCTGCATCACTTCCCCTCTCTAAAAAATAAATAAATAAAATCTTTATATTAAAAAAAGGAGAGATAAAGTCTCTTTCCTGCTGTCTCTTTGCATTTCTAGATCCATATATGTATAGACATGTTTATTCCTGATGTGAGTTTTCAAGGCACATACACAAACATTTTGCTCAAGACCATGTGTCTGGGGCTTGTACGTGGGGCCACTCAGTAAACATTGTGCAGTGTGGGACACGTTGTTTCTGTGAGCCCACCCTACCTGCCGTCGCCGGGACCCCTCTCCGCTCTCTTCAGTTTCCTCTTCACTTGCCTCCTCTCTGACCTGCAGGTCATTGGAAGCTCACTTTTTCTGTGGAACTGCAGCTCCTGCTACTTCTGGTCACCAGTTGAGTTTTCTCCACCTGCCATCCTTCCTGTTGGTACCCCAGTTTGTCATCCACCCCAGTCTCCTATGGAACTGGCCACTCGGGGCGTCCACCTTTTTCCTTCCAGGGCAGGTGCTGGAGACGTCCCCTGCATGAAGCCAGTTGTCTCAGCAATGGCTGGAGTGAGAAAAGGTATTTGAGGGCCTTGGGGTTGTGGGGGGCACAGGGTCCCCACTGCAGAAGTGTGCCCAGAGCGACTGCTCTGCCCTCACGTATAGTTCACTGTCCACTGAGAAGCCATGAGTTGCCTCCTATGGGGCGGGTTCTGATTTGATGCAATTCTTCATTGAAAGGCTCCTGGGGGAGCAGGTGCTCAGGACAGGGGTTGGCCTGGGCGCAGCTCAGGATCCACATCGGCAGGGTTGCCTGGGGTGGGCTGCAGGTCACCTAGGTCCCTGGCATAGAAGCACAGGATGCTTTTTTGGTAAACGAATGGATGAATCAGTGAAACCCTGGAAGCTTGACAGTCGAGTCCGGCTGGTTAATAATGCCTCAGGAATATCTATTGTGGGTAAACATTCATGGTATTTATCATGCACGTGTACTCATATATCCTCAGCCCGAAATGGGGGCTGGGGTGCCTCAATCATCAGAAAGACAATCTTTGTGTCCTGGCCCAGAGCTGTGTATGTGCTTGAAGCAATCAGCTTATTTCCACAAAGCGTTTCTGAGTGACAACGAAGTCCATTGAGTGCTCAGGTGACATTTCTCCATTCTAATGGTTACGGGAGCTGGAGATCCAGAGAAAATAAAATTCATTTTCTAAAATGAGTTTAACGGGAAGCCAACGTTACACTTGTCTTGTGCGGCTCCTCCTGACATCCTGACTGTTTGGGCACGCTCTCCCAGCGCTCTGTCTCTTCACAGTCTGCATCACTCTTGTTGTTCCATGTCCTGCTGTCATTTAATGTCTGCTTGCCATGCAGGGACACTGTTGTGACACCGTGGCGTCCTCAGTGCTTGGCAGGGCAGTTGGGATGTAGAGGTAGGAAGTGCCCGGTAGTCAGTACTCACTGCATGAACGTTCTGCCCGCATGAATTTTTTCCCGTGCCTGTGCACTCAATGTCCTTGGGAGGTGAGGACGCTGCCCCCACTGAGCAGGAGACAGGGTCCTCTCAGCGTCCCCAGGAGTCAGGTTTCTTTCCAGTTCTGCTCCAAGTCTCGTGCTGTCATCTGCCAGCGTCAGAGGCATCATCCAAGAAAAACCTCAAGTGCGCCAAAGAGCTGAAACTCAGGTAAGTGAAAACAGTTGCTTTTTCTGTTGTCCTGCTCTCGGTTGATTGTGGTTTGCTGGCAGGGATGCTCTGCAGGAGCAGAGGGGAGGAAGGTCTGCCCAGTGGGTATGCTGGGACTTGATGAATGAGTGGCCCAGAGGTACCTGGGGGTGGGCAGATGGAAGAGAAAGCCTAGGAAGACGCTCCTCCCACATCTGCAAAGCCCTCTGCCCCTGGTGATCAGTGGGACAGAAGATAGGGCATGGTTATGTTTGAGCCATGGCCATTGGGGCTGCTCTGTGTGCCTGGCCTGATGCTGAGACACATTCCCTGTCTTTGCTTTTGTCAGTTGTCATGATGACTTCAATAAGGTGGTTGTTGACATGGCCCCCATTTTAAACAAGATTAGACAAATTAACCTCAAAATGTTGACTTGCTGAAAGTCACAGCCTGGAAATGGGATGAAAATAATATTTTTTGTGGGAAATGCATGGATGAAAAAACATGTTAGGAAGTTGAGAAAAGCAGGGGACTGTGGAAAGAATATCGAGATGCTGGCGAAGTTCAAGGGAGGCGGTTCATGTCAAAGAGTAACAGCTTTCACGGCCCAACTTGAGTGCCCATCACTTTGAGTTCTTACTCTGTCCCTCTCAGACCGTGAGGGGCAGTTTGAGCCTCCGCTGTTCTGCTTGTTACCACGTGGTGGTGTTCCCAAGCTCGCGGTCCGTGTTAGGGACAAATGTCAGGAGCCTAGGGAAGGACTGATTCACCCCAATGCTGAAACACAAGCATGATGCGTTTGTCATCTGATCTAAGGTGAGCTGTGATGTAGAAATCGGAAAAGAGGACTGATTGCCACACACAGGGTCCGAATTCCTCATTGTAGGCTGCATTGAGTTTATATCCAGAGAAATTGTGCCACCGTTTAAATCTTAGTGACATCCAGACACAGATCTTCAAAAGGATAGAGCTGCCTCATCATTTAGTAGCTGGTACAAAGGATGTTCAAGAAAATTCCAGCACGACATCGCCTCCATTTCCCCTTTAACTCTCAAATGTATACCAGATACAGCTTTTGGGTGTGCCCTGCTGCATCTCCCCCATAATAATGAGGAATCTCGAGATCCAGCCAGTGTCAATCACATCAGTTGGGGTTTTTCCTGCTTCTGTGTGGATTTAGCAAAATGCTTGGTCACAGAAAAGCACAAATGGATATAACTGTCCCTGGACCAGGGGGCGGCTTTGGGGTGGGTGCCAGCACCCCAGACCACAAAGCTGGGAGTCCTGTGAACCAGCCTGCTGAGCACAACCTCTTCCCTGCACACCTGGCACTGTGCTCTGTGTGCCCGAGGCTCTCTTCCAGGTAAGGATGTAAAGCTGGCTCCCAGGTGCACAAAACCCCATTGATGTCTTTGTGCCACCACATGGAGCAATTATTTTGTCTTCCAGTAGATCGCACAGCCTCCACGCGGGCATGGCCCTGCGCATTGCAGTGGCCGCGCGGCCTCATTAACAAGCGCCCCGCTGGCCCTGAGCATCGATCCACGGGGCTCAGGTGCATGCGGCCGTAGTTGGTCTTGCTCTGCTCTGCACTCCTCTCCAGGGACAGCCAATCACAGGAAACGACCCGCACGCCTTGCATGTGGAGAGGCTGAGAGCAGTGTGATTTCAATTACCAGCCTGTCCCCAAGCTTGGTAAACCGGATTGCACTTTCCTAAGGATGGAAAAAACAGGCAGCCTGTGTGCATGTGTGTGCATGTGGCCATGTCCGCATGTGCGCACGCATGTGCACGAGTGTGTGTGTGTGCATGTTGTACTCTGAGATCCAGTCTTTCCATAGGTTAAGCCAAGAATTCACCTGGTAGCTTAAAAATGAGGAATTCGGAAGTATTCCCTCTCTAGAAGCCGGAGCAGTGGTTTTAGACACACCGGTATTCCCCGCAATCCCAGATCACGTCTCCCGCCAGGGATGCGAAATGAGCACGTTTAAAACTGACCCGCCTCATTACAGAAAACCGCTCCTATTTTATGATTTGGTTGGTGAAGGGGGAGGATTTTTTTTTTTTAACTTGTGTCTCTGCTAAGTCATCCACCTAGGGTGTGGATTTCTTCCAATAAAACTCTCAATAAATGCCATTTCCTCCAAGTGTACCCTCCTGTGAGACTCCAGAAACGATGCATCTGGGCCCGGATCTCACTGCAGTGTGTCTGGGGCCCCGGGTTTCCAAATGGCCAGCTCTGCCCGCTCACATAGGCTTTCTACCCCCTCCTTTCTCCCAAGCAGACCTGCTCCAGTCCACCGGTGGGCTCCTCTTCAGGGTTCATAGCACCAGCTATAACTCCGCCTGTTCTGCCCCTGTGCACGGTGGGCTCCATGTGTCTTCAGAGACAGAACTTGCTCCAGATTTTATGTGGTGGCACTTTTCATTTTCAGGATACGTTATTCCACATCTGAAGGGTCTCTAATACTATTCTTCTTAAAACACCCAGCACCCATCTCTGCCCCAAACCCTTGCCTTTAGCATCGGAAATAAACACCAAGGTTAATGTGGTTCCGGAAGGAAGAGAAATGGCCTTGAACTTGATAGTTCCTTCCAGAATCCCTTTTCTGGGCCCACACCTGTTCACTCTGTCCTTTCCTGGGCTCAAAGCATCTCTCTGTAAACTTATAAAGCTAAAACCTGAATTTTACGCATGTTTTTCATTTTTATTCTGTTTCTATTTTTGTACTCTTGTTCTATTGCAGTTGTCCCCATTTCTCCCTATTGCTCTCCCCCGTCCAGCCCTGAATTTTATACATGCTTCACAGTTTCCGTGGCATCGCTCACCTTGAGCCCCCCAGTAGTTCAGGTATCCAACTATTTTATGACAAGAGGCTAAACTTCGCATCGTTTTAAGTTTCTCTGCATCTGCTGTGTGCCGAGTTTTAAAGTCTTCATCCTGGATATTGTGTGTAACATTGAATGATTTTCTACACATTGAAATCATCAAGATTTTCACCATGTTTAAGCATCATCTATAAAATGATTTGGAAGAGTGACCAGCAGGATGACATGATTTTGCTAGACATGGCCAGTATTTTTAGAGTTTCTCTTAAATTCTGGCTACGGAGCTGTCTGATCATGGCGATGAAGCATCCACCTATGCTCCGTGAACGGCACCACGTGACACGGTTGACCCTGAGGGCATCCCCCTGGCCCTGCCAATGGAAGTCAGTGATGGGAAGCACAGCCATGAATTACAAGGTGGCTTCGGGCCTCCAAAGATTTTTCTGTTTTCCTAGTTACACGAATCACTAGTCATCACTTGGGCTGATGTTTCTCAGCCGAGAAGACTTTGCCCCGAGAGGACAGTAGAAATGTCTGGGGACACTTTTGATTATCCAAACTAGGAGTCAGGCTGAGTGGGGAGAAGGTATACTAGCATCGAGCAGGTAAAGGCCAGAGATGCTGCTAAATATTCCAGGGCACAGGACGGCCCGCCCTCGGGCTGTGCGACCCCAATGCCAGGAGTGCGGAGGCTCAGAAATCCTCACAAGGCCAGACAGACGTGACGGTGGGAATCAGAACTGAGTGGAACACCCACATGCAGATGGTGTCTGTGGAGATGCTCAGTGTGAGCTCTCTTCATTAAGTGATGTAGAGCAGTCGTCCTTGTAAAAAATGGAACTTTATTCTATTAGGGTCAGAGAGGGGGCTCATTCCTCTAAGTCTACCATCTAGAAAAGCCCTGCTTCTCTTCTAATTTATCCTCACACAAGTGAGGATGCATTGCTACAAAGAGGCAGGGTATGGCTGAGAATACTAATCTCCAGCCAAAAAGAAAAAGTTAAATGAAAAGTAGTTTTTTCCACGGCTTGTCTTCCCAGCTCGGCACGAGCACTGTCCATTTGCATCCTTATGTAACTGCTCTGAGAACCGCATCACCTGTGTCTCCAACTCAGCCCCTGGCAATGATTTCCTTCTGCGGCTGGCTCGCTCTCCCCTCGGGCTTGCTCACTTCTGTGGCTGGAATGAGGAGGGTCTCTTCCACCATCTCCCCTAGAGCTCCGGTAGGCTCTAAAGTGTCCTCGGCCCTGGCAGGAGCCACGCAGAGCCCAGGACACCCCTTCTCAGTGTCCCTTGGTGGATGTTAAATGATGTATACCTATGTAGAAGCTAGAGTTACAAATTCTTGTGTTCTAACATAATTTTCAGTTTTGCAAAGGAAACTACTAATAGCCAAAGCTTTGTGGCATCGTCCGTGGTGCAGGACGAAACGTAGAGGGTGACCACAGTTTCGGCTGCCAACACTGAATAGAGGGGCAGATTGTACATTTTCCAATTAAAATGGGAAGTGGGACTTAGGCTTCCAGCATAACCTACTGGGAGGAAAGGTTAGTTGTCTAAGAAGTAACTACCCTTTGCTTCTGGTGGACACCAGCTGGCAGGGTATTCAGCAACGGTCAAAAAATGATCATTTGTCTGGTTGAATAACCTCACAACACAGAAAAACAAAGCACCACTGGCAGACTACCTGCCCAGGTCCAGAGGAGAGCCGTGGGGATGCCCGGGGGGCTGGGGTCCTGCTGGGCAGCGATCCCCAGGAGTCTGCCTCACCCACGTCCCGGCAGCCCACATCAGGCCACTGTGACACCCCGCATGCTGTGGCCAAGCCACCCTGCTCTTGGCCATGGGGGATCCAGCAGGAATGGCACAGGTCTGCAAGGAGAAACCTGTTCCCCCGGCCCCGCCCTCGGCTGCAGGAGCCAGCCTGGGAAGGGGGTTTGGAAGTGACTGTCGACCAGATGGCAGAACAACCAGAATGGACTGGGTGGGTTCCCTAATGCTTTGGAGAGCCAAGAAGCAGCGGAACACACTGTGGAACCGCACTGGCAGAGCTCTGGGGACTGCTCTTCAGGCAGACCCCACTGCCCCGAGCCCACGGGCCTTCGCCTGTGTTTCTGAACTCAGAGAAGGTGAGCAAAGAGCCGTCCCTCTGTGGCCTCACTAGGGGGGAGGTTGGGATGGACCTCAATTCTCCTTCGATTCTTGCCCCCCAGTTACGTCTGAGGTGCCACACAACCTGTGACCCCGGTGAGCCCATCCTTGTCACATTTTGCCAGCAGGGGCCCCAAGGAGCCCTTGGAGAGGTGAGATTTGTGGTTTGCCACCCACTTTTCCGAAGCACAGAGCGTTTTGCAGTGGACAAGCTCACGGCTGTAAACCCTTCACCTTCACAAGTGGAATCTGATCGTTCGGGACATTGTCATCAGGAGACAGGATGGGAAGCAGGGTCCACTCTCGGGGCCCAATCACGCGATTCATTAAGTGGTGGCTAGAACTGACGGGCCTCCGGAACGTGGGATCATAAATCGCGCTTTTCAGGACTCTCAATTACGGCCCGCACATCCACTCCAAGAGGCCTGCGAAGTTGAAACGCAATATTTCATTTCTGACACTTAATCTATGAGGGCGTCCTTGGAGATCTATTAGGCCTTTAAAATAATTTACGTACGTTGTCTCGCTGCGCGATGCTGAGGGCACTATTGAAATGCTTTGGGTTTTATCAACAGGCTCAGTGGGAAAGTTGGAGTGAAACTTGCATTGTTGGGAGTCCCTGGAGCGTGACAGTCCATCGGCAAAGGCAGGCCCTTGGTTCTCCTGGTGCAGAGCCCTGGCTCCCCAGCAGCGCGTTCTGCACAGGGAGGGAAGGGAGGGACTTGGTTCTGTCTCCGCCCCCCAGAACTGTTTGGCTGGAGTCACCCCTCTGAGCCTCAGTTTCTGAGCAAAACGGGCAAAAAAATATGTATTTCCCTCTTTGGCCGCGAGGCCCACACATGCCACGTTGCACAGTCCCCCTCATATCAGGGACAAAGCAAGAAACTTGCTTGTTTTTGAGAAAAATCATGCAGATGACAGTCAGCTCACTGATTCTTCCCTGTAGGCTATTTTAGGGACTGTGTCCGCGTGAATTTCCTGCGTTGGTCTCAGGGATGGTCTGTGAGCCACTGTAGGAAGGGCGCAGAAATGGGCACATTGTAGCCACGGCTAAGATGACTATCTCATTCAGGTCTTGGAGGTGACAGTTACAGTTGTCCCCAAAGCACCAGCTGATGACTCAGAAGAGACTTCAAAGTCGTCACATGGGACCGCCATCAGTGCCTCCCAGCACACCCAGCTGGTGCTCACCGCCTCCCTGAGCTCTGGTTCGCAGCCTGAGTCTGCCCAGGAGGAGCAGGTACAGGTCAATGGCAGTGGCAGGGACTGACTCACTGATGGTCTCAGCTGTCCGTCACCATCTCTCCTCGGACCCTGAGTGGCCATCGCTGCTTCCCTAGGACAAGCCACCAGGGTTCTGGGTTGAGTGGGGCCTGTTAAAAAAATACAAAATAAAATTGCAAAATGAGATAAAAAGGAAACAATCAACATGAAAAATCACAGTGAATTTTGACAATGAAGTGGATGAAGACCACAAACACAGTCGATTTCAGAAAACAACCTACTGTTTTTATCATCAGCTGCTTAACCCTCATTTGCTATCTTGTTTTTCCTGCCTTTTTTCCCCTCTTATTACTTTTGATATCTTCAGGCGACAACAATTTTGAAATTTCATTTTCTTTAGAAAATACCCAGTTTAATAATAGTTTTGAAATAGTTCCTTATTTTTAAAAGTTATTGATAGTGTAGTAACGTTTTCCTCAGCTTCATGAATTATTTTTTAGTAATATGGAGTAAATTTTAGGGCAGCTATTTTTTCAAATTTGAGCTATAATATTTGGGAGAAAAACTCAATGTCTAGCTTCTGGTTACCAACCCTTCCGATTCTGTTCCTCCGGAGCTGTGTGCACACTTTCCATGGTGGGCACTGCGGGGACATCGCTGTGCCGCCACCTTTGTCCATTCGTTTCCTCATTTTACAATGTCAGAGGACTTGGCCCCAGGAGGGGTGTGGTTCTGGAAGTCATTTCTAAACCAGGGGGGCAAAAAACAAAACAGAAAACCAGAAAACCATGATGATGATGATGTCAATAGACTGTTCCGCCCCCTTTGAGACTATGGAACCTGGTTTCGCGAGCGTCATGGAAAAGGTGTTTCTGGTGACAAGCATCCCAGGGCTGGCTGTCCCCAGGGTCGCTGGGGACCTAACCAACCTCCTGACTTTGTAGTCTTGGAGCTTGGATCCCAGCTCCCTGCCTCCCCACCTGGTTCACGCCTCCTGGGACACCTCGCTGGCCTCTGCTGTGTGGACAGTCCTCTCAGGCCACATTCCTGCAAGACTGGGACGCCATCCTCATCGTCCCCTCAACACACAAACCTGTAAGGTATGTGGCTGCTACCCAGCTGCGCCGCCCCCTCCTCCCTTTCTCCCATCTCCCTCTCCCCCATCTCCCTCTGACTCTCTTCTCTGTCTCAAATAGGTGCAGCAGCCAGATGAACAAAACCATTTCCAGGAACCGTCAGCCAGCAGGGAAGATGCTTCTCCTTCTCTTCTAGGCCCCTGGCCATCCCTGGCGTTGCTCCCTGGTGCTCTGAGGAGAAGTGACCGGGCCCCATCTGCCTTGGATGCTCCACCCAACTGAGTCTCACAGGCGTCTGTCCCTCTCTCCTTGGTGACCCCCTGGTGGCCTGAAGAGGTCAGGATGGGACCATGGCACAGAAGTGGCTACAGTAGGCCTGTACCTGAGTCTCTTCGAGCCCCTGGAAGTGGTGTCTGTCTCCTGGTGGCGATGTTGGTCTTAGAATATGTCCTACACCTGGGGTCTGGTTGCCAATTGTAGGGCAATAGAAGATAATTTATATGTCAGTCTTGTCTTGCAGCCCCATGGAGCACATCAGTGAGGAAAGGGTAGACCTATTGCTGCCCCTAAGTTGTTCTGCTTTCATCCAAGTGGTAAATCTCTCCACTTCCCTCTCCTCTCCCTCATCCGGCCTCCACTTCTCTTGGTATGTGTGTCCATTGCATCCAGGGAGCCCCTCAATTTATAAACAAGGAACCTTCAGTGTCATGGGGTCCAGCTGGTTTTCAGCCAACAGTAATGGGTGCTGCCGACCAACACCTTTCAAGAACCCTTATGGACTTAAGCAGCCCGTGGTGTCAGCGGCCTCAACAAGGGGCTCCTCGTGGGGTCAGCCTCCGCCCACCTCAGAGTCTTTCTAAGCACGCCCCTCCTTCTTATCCTCGACCCTTTTCTGTCCTCCGAGTGGAGTTCTACCTTCACTGCCTCTTCAGGTGCTGAACATTCAGGAGCCAAGCAAGCCTGAGGTTCTTTTACACTGGATGACTTTTAATTTATGGGGAGAGATGGGGTCGCCCTTCATTCGGTAGAAGTTTTTGGAGGGAGAAGATGCTTATTCGTAACAACAAAGTCAGCCTATTTCGTGAAATCTCATGTGTGGCTAACTTAGTTTCTTTCAAATCAAAAACTGAAGGAAAGCAAATGAGATCACCCTCTGGAAAACCTCAACACGCTCACACACACAGTCTCACGCCAAACACATCCTAAAAAAAAACAGTAACAAAAACCCACGCTGTGTAACAAAGGGAGGGATGGATTACTCAGGGAAAATGTGTGTGTTTTTGATGTTTAAGGATTGTGTGTGGCGTGGTACCCTCAAAGAGTAGGGAAAGAAGAGAGAATTCCCCCAAGAAAATCGATCTTACCAACTGGCAGCCCGAGTCTCGTGCACCAGGCTCCCCACTGACGTCCACGTCCAAGCTTAACTCCCATCCGCCTAGGACGGACTTCACTGCTTCCACGACAGAGGCCCCCCGGCTTGGATCGCACCACCCACCATGCATGTTAACACGGGACCGTTCTGGGTTTCTAAATCACGTGTCTACTGATACTGGTCCTGTATGTGGACGGACAGCGGGCACGTACATATACACAGAAGTGAAAAGAGAGACTCAAGTCTGAAATGGAAGCACTAGCAGGTCCAAATCGATATCACGGTTCCATTACGTTGTCTTGAATAACTTTAATATTCAGTGAAAGTTTGGGTTGAGAGTTACCAACCGTTCGGGTTTTAACAGAAGAGTTATTTTGTGAGGGTTGCACTAACTGATCCAAAAAAACCTCTCCCTCCCCAGGGACATAACAAGGCTCCCCCTGGAGAAACAATACGTTGCCTTCTGTACGTGTCTCCTCCTCCAACTTGCTCCAGGACAAGAATATCCCCAGCTCCGGGGAGCTTTGCCCATCACCTGGCTCATGGGATTGAATTTGCATCTGAATTTTAGGCAAGAGTTCTCTTATTGCTGATGCAGCTCAGCTTGAGCACGAGCCCACAGAACACACGTGTGTAAACCAGAAAAAACACCTGTCCTCCAGACGGTTCACCTTCACCTGTCAGCAATCGTGACAATCTACTAATTGATTTGGAACAAGACTCTTGACTGCCATCTGCTGGAAGAAATATCGTAACATTAAATAGGCAAATACACAACTACACGGCACAGAATGGTCTGTGGCGCCTGGGGTGACCCTTGAGACCCCAGAAGTTTTTTCAGTTTAAATTGTCATCAAGTTTCTATTTTCTTCTTATACATAGACCACCGTAACATAAGGAATGTGATAGAAGCCGAGGCCTGTGTTCATGGAGCTGGTCTCTGTAGAGTGCAGATTTTTTGGTGCAGCATTGTATTTGCATAATCATCAGGAAGTTTAGATTTCCTTTTATTGCTTTAAGATTAAAAAGCATGTCTCAAATTAGTATAGAAATACCTGTCTGAAAGGTGCTTGATCCTAAACGTGTGAGTACCAAAACATCAATTTATTTGGCAAGTTACAAACCCATGCTTTCCCCCTTTTTTAAAATTTTATATCGAATTTATTGTGGTGACATTGCTTAGTAAAATTACCCAGGTTTCAGGTGTACAATTCTGTAACACATCATCTGTATATTGTATTGCGTGTTCACCACCCCAAGCCAAATCTCCTGTTACCATTTACCCCTATTTACCCTTCTTCACCACCCCTCACCCCCTTTCCCTCTGGCCATCACCATCCCATTGTCTGTCTACGAGTGTCTCCCTTTGCTTAATCCCTTCACTTTTTCACTCAACCCCCACCCCACCCCCCCGCCGACAGCTGTCAGTCTGTTCTCTGTATCTGTGCATCTGTTTCTATTTTGTTTGTTCGTTCATTTTGTTCGTTAGACTCCACACGTGAGTGGGGTCACATGGTACTTGTCTTTCTCTGAGCAGTTATTTCACTTCGCATCATACTCTCCAGGTCCATCCACGCTGTCACAAAAGGTAAGACTTCCTTCTTTTTTTATGGCTGAGTAGTATTCCACTGTGGAAATGTACCACAGCTTTTTTACCCACTCGTCTACTGCTGGCCGCTTGGGCTGCTTCCAGATCTTGGGGATTGTAAACAACACTGCAATGAACTTGGAGGTACACATATTCTTTGAGTTAGTATTTGGGGTTTCTTTGGATATATTCCCAGAAGTAGAATCGCTGAGTCCTAAGGCAGCTCCATTTTTTTAATTTTTTGAGGAAACTCCATATAAAAGAATTGGAAGCTTCCAGTTTTGAGTAGACAGCAGGGAAGACACCTCATGCTCTGCCACTTTCAAGTTCTTTTTCCCCAAGAGGACAAATGCTGGAGCAGTGTCCCAGTGGGCTGTAACTAGACACAATCTATCATCACAGGACTCAGTGACGTCCTGGGGGTCAATGTGGCATTTTACAAACGCCCATAAACAAGTGACAGTGGCCTCATCTGCTGCTCGCTCGCCACGCCCAGGGTCACCCACCCGTTTCTCACTCTTCGTGGGTCTCTTCCAGTGAGGGCGCAGGAAGACCTCCCCGTTGCAGTGGAAAATTCCGAGCTTCCACTTTTTCTTCCCTAAGAAAAGTGTTTTACTCTTTAGGTTTCTGGGCCCCAGGGAATATGCTTGAGAAAGGAGTCTTCTGTCCACCTCCGCCCAGGCAGCTGTCGCCCCTTCAACAAATCTGTTCGGGGCTTGAAAACAGACCAGCTGTGGGTGAAAGTTAGGTGGCCACCGGTGGCTTACGTGTTTCCTCGGGCAAGTGGAGCAAATGATTACTATTAAAGGATGAATATTTATATGTGGACAAAAGTTTATGGAAAATGAATTTTTGCCTAAAAGATTTACTAAGGCTGAGAGGAGAGGAATTCCTGAATTGCGGTATGGATGAAGCTTTTAGTGAGAAAGTTCTCGGTACCTCTCATTTCTACCTTCCCCAATTACCCTGACGATTTTCATTCATTCTTTTCCCAGATGCATGCAGAGCACGTGCTCCAGCTGAATTCATTCCTTTTCTCCCCTCACTCACTTGAGCCAATGGAAACACTATTTCTGACTTAAATGTCTTTTATTCTCTCCAGCTGACATCAGCAGATGAAAAAGGAAGTTTTGGGGGTAATGTTTATTTGTAACCAAAAGTGCATCGACGTCAGCAATAGTGGTTAACAAAGCTACCCCATTTATTGTAGTCACATAATGGATGGAGAGCTGGGAGCATCCAAATACGGTAAAATACAAAGTACTGACTGCAGTTGGACACATTTAAAAATATTTCGAGTGTGTCCTTCCAAGGGAGGGCAGGCTGTGTTCTCATTCTTCTGTGGACTGCAAGCCAGGGATGTTCCGACGATAACCCCAGAGCGAGCATGCGCGTGTGCTTGACTGGTTGCTTGAATGTCCTCCCAGCCTTCTCTCCCCACCCTGTGTCAGGAGACTCGCTGTCCAGAGTTTCAGAAGCTGAGGACAGATCCGTGGTGCAAAAGAAGAAATGCCACCTCCCTCTACGGTGAAGTCACGTTGGGCACCGGGGACCAGGATGGAACAGAGGGAGATGATTTATTGCATCACATCCTGTTTCGGGCCTGGTTCTCCTTACTTTGCAGGTGAGAAAGGACGGCACTGATCTGACCAAAGTAAAGAACACATGGGAGAAAACCTCAGAGGGCGGGTCTCTTTCAGTCGGGACTGTGTGGGTGGGCGGTGCCAACTCTGAATAATGCCAGCCACAACACCTGTGCTGGAGGAAGGAAAATGCCACCTGTAGGCATGGAAAGGACCCCACAATTTGGACAAACTATTCACCTTTTAAAGCTTCCATTTCTTTCCAGAACTGAGAGGATTCTGTGAGACAGTGCCCGGCAAGTACTTAGCATGTGCCAGGCACATGACGTTTTCAGGACTCACTGGTCATTATGCTATTTATTTATTTACTTACTTACTTGTTTCCCCATACATTGTTTTAATTAATTCTAATTTTTAATCCAAATATTACATTTACATCTTTTTTTTAGGCTCATGCAATGTCAAAAGGCTTATAAAAACAACAAAACAGTTCTGTGTTTTCCTAGCCTGCCATTTTTCTTGTCCTGTTTGCAGTTTTAAATGTCTTTTTATTTACTTTTTCTTTCTATCTTTGGCTGGCCTCCTTCCCTTTGCTTCTCCAGTGTTATCAGATCTTCCCAGGAGCTTCCAAAGCTTTAAACAGTGTGTGTGTCTCACTACCTCTTAACTCATATCTTAAAGTTACTAACTTTCTAACACGGTAAGTGATTTCACTCACCTTCTATGCCTTCTACTCCTGCCAGTTATTTCTCTCTCTCTCTCTCTCTCTCTCTCTCTCTCTCTCTCTCTCTCTCTCATTTAAACCCAAATTCAGAAGTTTCATTATTATAGTTTTTCACCACTGCTGAGTCACCTTAAGTATTATGATTATATTTACTTCCTTTACAACTTTGTGTTTCCAGAAGTTGATGATAGCCTCATGTTTTTATCTGTTTTATTCCCAGCACACTCCAGCAGCTCTGTAAAATGCCTTGCAATACAATTTTCAATTCAATCAGTATTGCCAGATAATTTCTCAATTCCGTATGTTTTGCCAGAGACAGCCCCTCTGCTAACCCATGATGTCCTGCTGCAATCTGGACTATTTTTTTTTCCAAGTAGATTTTTTAAATACATTTTATTGATTATGCTATTACAGTTGTCCCACTTCCCCTCTTTATTCCCCTCTGCCCTGCACACCCCTTCCCACCCACATTCTCCCTCTTTAGTTCATGTCCATGGGTTATGACTTACATATATGTAAGTTCTTTGGCTTCTACATTTCCTATACTATTCTTAACCTCCCCCTGTCTATCTTCTACCTACCATTTATGCTTCTTATTCACTGTAACCTTTCCCTCTCTCTCCCCACCCACTCCCCTGATGATAACCCTCCATGTGATCTCCATTTCTGTGATTCTGTTCCTGTTCTAGTTGTTTGCTTAGTTTGTTTTTGTTTTAGGTTCGGTTGTTAATAACTGTGAGTTTGTTGTCATTTTACCATTCATATTTTTTATCTTCTTTTTCTTAGATAAGTCTCTTTAACATTTCATATAATAAGGGCTTGGTGATGATGAACTCCTTGAACTTGACCTTATCTGGGAAGCACTTCATCTGCCCTTCCATTCTAAATGATAGCTTTGCTGGATAGAGTAATCTTGGATGTAGATCCTTGCCTTTCATGACTTGGAATACTTCTTTCCAGCTCCTTCTTGCCTGCAAGGTTTCTTTTGAGAAATCAGCTGACAGTCTTATGGGCACTCCTTTGAAGGTTATTGTCACCTTTTCTCTTGCTGCTTTTAAGATTCTCTCTTTGTCTTTCATCTTGGGTAATGTAGTTATGATGTGCCTTGGTGTGTTCCTCCTTGGGTCCAACTTCTTTGGGACTCTCTGAGCTTCCTGGACTCCCTGGAAATCTATTTCCTTTGCCAGATTAGGGAAGTTGTCCTTCATTATTTGTTCAAATAAGTTTTCAATTTCTTTCTCTTCCTCTTCTCCTTCTGGCACCCATATGATTCAGATGTTAGAACATTTAAAGACATCCTGGAGGTTCCTAAGCCTCTCCTCGTTTTTTTGAATTCTTGTTTCTTCATTGTGTTGTGGTTGAATGTTTCTTCTGGTCCACACCATTGATTTGAGTCCCGTTTTTCTTCCCCTCACTGTTGGTTCCCTGTACATTTTCCTTCATCTCACTTAGCATAGCCTTCATTTGTTCATCTAATTTGCAACCATAGTCAGCCAATTCTGTGAGCATCCTGATTACCAGTGTTTTGAACTGTGCATCTGATAGGTTGGCTATCTCTTCATC
>VMDR010007747.1:0-39246 GCA_007922815.1 Macrotus californicus
GCTGCATAGACTATTGAGTTAAACACATTCAACATCTAGTTTTTATTGGGATTCTGTGAGACTTCACACCAACTTAAGATGTTCTTAAGACAGGTTTGGGTAGAAAACATCTTGGTTATTATGGAATCATCACTGTTATCACTCACTATAATCACTGGTATTATCACTATATTCATTGACATTTTCACCATGAAAATAGGATGAAAGCATTATTTCATTTTATCTTTACAATACCTCTGTGATCTTTACTATCCCCATTTTCCAGATGAGGAAACTGAGGCCTTGAAAAATTAAGTAAGTTGCATAAATTCATGTAGATAGAAGTGTATTATCTAAGATGGGAAATCAAGAAGACTGAGTTCACACTGCATACTATTAATCATAATGATGATTCCACGGTGGCCATGTAATGAAGAGGTACAAGATGTGGTCAGTGAACTGAAAGAACAGAACAGTAGGGACTCAAAATCTAGGTCATAATCTTATTACCAATTAATATTATGACCCTGGAGAATTACTTATAAGCAATCATATAATACCTACAGTGCTTGCACATAATAAACTTCTTTGTCATTATTATTGTGTTGCTGTTGATGGTGATGATGATGATATTATCATTGTTGTTAATAAGGAACTCTCACAATCTCTGACCACTTTTCAGTTGTCTAAGTGACATAGCTCAGTGTGGGGGGGGGAAAGTTCCTTAGAGAAATTTTTATACTTCGATAGGACTTGGATCTCTTTTGTTCAACTAGATGCATGTCTCTCGTGGTCTTTGAGGTACCAGCTGCCTGTGAAGCTACTCCACAGGACTCACACAAAAGACAAGTCTCAGAATACTTTGAGTCGCCATCCACCAACTTGGCGCTTCATTAAGATACAGAATTATGTCTATGGCCAAAGCAAACTGTGGTCAAGGAAAACAGCCTTGTAAAGACCTTGCTGCTCTTTAGAAAAATATTTGAATCCGTCCACATCTAGATTAAAAATAATTTAAATGGAGAAATTCTATTTGTTGATGAGCATAAGCTCCCCTCACCTGAAAAGAATCACCAACATAATCAATCTTAGACCCTGGCCTTCCTTGGGAATGCTTGTGGAATCATCCAGCTACTTCCTAGTTACCATAAACAATGGTCAATGGATGACTTATTGGTTCTTCCTCCATCAAAGGGAAATATGTAGTATTAACACCATTTAACCCCTCAAGTGAGTCTGTATTCTGTGCAAAATTAATCAACTGAAATAAAATCACTCTATAAATTCACTGATTAATAGCTGTAATCTTCTTGGTATCTATTTTATCTTCAGCACATAGCATGGTACTTAGCACATAGTAGGCACTTAATAAATATTTGTTGGCTAAAAATAAATCACTCCTATCAAAATCCATAGACTGAAGAGATTGGATTTTTTTAAAGATTTTATTTATTTATTTTTAGAGAGGGGGAAGGGAGGGAGGAAGAGAGGGAGAGAAATATCAGTGTGTGGTTGATTCTCACATGACCCCCACTGGGAACCTGGCCCACAACCCAGGCATGTGCCCTGACTGAGAATCAAACCGGTGACCTTTTGGTTCATAGCCCACGCTCAATCCACTGAGCTACACCAGCCAAGGCAAGACTGGATTTTATGATTCATTCTTTCAGAATAAAAAACTTTTCTTTCTTTTCTTTCTTTTTCTTTCTTTCTTTCTTTCTTTCTTTCTTTCTTTCTTTCTTTCTTTCTTTCTTTCTTTCTTTCTTTCTTTCTTTCTTTCTTTCTCTCTCTCTCTCTTCCTTCCTTTTCTTTCTTTCTTTCTTTCTTTCTTTCTTTCTTTCTTTCTTTCTTTCTTTTTTTCTTTCTTTCTTTCTTTCTTTCTCCCTTTCTCTCTCTCTCTCTCTCTTTCACTACATTTCACAGTAAGAGTTTCATTTCTCAATCTTGGCTAGTACCAAGGCCATTGGTCTTTCATCTGACCAAGAGAGAACCCATAGTCCCTGCATGCTAATAGGTGATTTTCCTATTTATGTGTCCTTTATGAAAAAATATGAAATAACTCTGCCTCTGAAACTGACCAAAAGATGGATTTCAGGCCTCAGCAATGAAAGCAGGTCTGGAACTCAGCATAGTGCAAATGGAAAAGTGCTTTCAACCCACCAAGCACTGCGTATACTATTCTAACCTTTTTTCAAGTTTCTGAAATATTTATGGGAGAATAATTTGTAGAATAATGAATATAGCTTTCCAATGGAACAACAAATGCACACTATATTTCTGTTATCGTTTCTTATTAAATATTTATATGCATATTTTGTGTTTGCTTCATAACTGGCCATTTACTGATAATGCTTTAACAAGCACAGTCCAGTTGAGGAAAACTAATGCCAACCAACAATAAGAAAAAAAAAACCAAACAAATGAAGAAAGGGGATTGTGTTTCTGCACTGGTTACATTTAAAAAGTGCATTTAACATTTTAATGCAGGCCATCTTTCATAGATTCCACATGTTGACATGCCCTAGAGAAAGATGGATGGGTTGACTTGGAGGTATGCCTCTATCTGGTTTTATGTGTGCAGCTGGCAGAGCTAATCTTTACTTCCCTTTAGCAGAACACAAAAATGTAATTCTCTAATAACTGACATAACCGCATCATCCTCCAATATGGACTGCATTATTAAATCACAGAGACAGACAAAACCAGAGTAGTGGGGAAGCTTGCCTTCTACTTGATATCAGACCATAAAATGCCTACTTACTTTAACCAGATGGAATTGAGAGCAACAGCGCTCAGAGCCTGGAATTTAGGACAGCTTCCGAATTCACTGCAATTGAGTCTTGATTGCCTGCAATTATGCTCATGTCTTGCACTTGCATCCTGCTTTGGAGTTTACAAAACATTTTCTTGTATGAGGTCACAGTGAGATCATCAGAGCAGGGATTGCTCTTTTTTTTTTTACAATGAGAAAAAGGAAATTCCAAAAAGTTACCCAAATGGTAAGCATTATTTTCATAGGACTTTAAACAATATAAATTACTTTCACATATACAATTGCACTTGGTTGTCTAACTGGGATAATAATCCACCTAACAGTCTTCTTCCAGCTGCCCAAAATGTCCACTCAGAGAACACAGGGAGAAAGTCGGATCCAAACTTAAACAGGTTGACTAAAAAACATAAACAGACCTTTGCAAATGGTAGTTTCAAAACTTGCAAAGAGCCTTGGCTTGGCAAAGAGCAGTCTAGAGCTGAGTTAAAGAATAAGGGTTGCAGAGAGCTAAGCTGCTTTATGTGAGCAGAGATGAGGAATTTGAGAATACCTTTGCTTGGAAGGGGGATAGAGAAGGGTACAAGTCACATCAGGGTAGGAAGAAAGAAAACAGCTGAGCAACATGGCAATGTGTGCATGAACGTACTTCTAAGAGTGGCAACACCAGAAGTTGGAGATGTTTGTGTTCCTGCAATAGAAACTCTTCTACTCCTCCATACAAAATAGTGTTTAGTCATGATTAGAACTCATCACCAAATATTCTGCTTCCCCTCACTGCTGAGCCTTTCTTGTGGTTTGAGGGGAGCCGTGTGACTAGTTCTGGCCACTGAGCTAAAAATGAAAGTGACAAGTGCTGGAACTTTTCACTGGTGATACAAGACTTTGTAGATGTCTTTATTCCCCTCTGGCATCGTGGTCACTAGAAATACAAGATGATGGCTCTTCCTAGGTCCCTGAGAGACTTTGAGAAGCTAGCCACTGTCCCTCCATCCCACCAAACCCATGATGGACGTGTCATATGAGTGAGAAATAAGCTTCTGTTATTTCTAAAGCCTTGAATGTTAGAGTCATTTGTTACTGCAGCATTACTTGGTTTACCCTGACTGATACTGTCTGTCATACACACAGTGTCCTGCAGGAACATTTCGCTTGGGTATTTGCTGTCCAAGAAAAGGGTTGCATTTCATGTGAGGACAATTTTACTTCTAAGGTTAATCAGTAAAAGCATGAGACATAGAAAAGAACAAAAGCACAGTGAGAGCAGAAAACAGAAACCTGAAGTGCCCATGAGGGTGCTGCCAGGCCCTGGCAATCTGCAGAAATCTTGAGATTTGGACTTTCCACCGACTATAGAATGAGTGTCTTGACAAGTGCATTCTGGGTTTAAGGGACAGAGAGACATCAGAAGCTGCTTCTGAAAAGTCTTTCCCCTGTATTACAGAGGAGGAAATGAGAAATTCAAGCAAATAAAATGACTTGTATAATTTCATGAAATTACTAATAAACAGAGCCCAGATCACTAAGTTCTTTGATCGTTGGTTTAGTGGTCTTTCAATCCATTTTGTTAAGAAATCCTCAGAAAGCCGATGAACTAATGGCCTATTACACAAGCTCTGTCTCTCTCCCCCTCTCTCCCGCCCTCTCTCCCTTACCCCTTCCTTCTGCATAATTTCACATATAAATCATTGAGTATGTTGAAATGCTAAGTGTCTGAAATGTGAATGTATCACAAGTTGGCCTTCATCTGAGTTGGACTGACTTTAATGAGTTTTCCCATAATGTGAAATTTTTATTACAGTTGTCCCCCTTATCTGCGGTTTTACTTTCCATGGATTCAGTTACCTGTGGTCAACTGCAGTCTGGTAATATTAAAGGAAAAACTCCAGAAATCATCAATTCATAAGTTTTAAATCGCATGTTGTTCTGAGTAGCATGGTGAACTCTCCCACAGTCCTGCTCTGTCCCACCTGGGATGTGAATCATTGCTTTGTCCAGTGTGTCCTTGCCATACATGCTGCCCACCTGTTAGTTACTGATTAGCCATCCTGGTTATCAGATCAGCTGTCAGGCTATCACAGTGCTGGTGTTCAGGTAACATTTGTTTACTCAGCAATGGCCCCAAAGAACAAAAGTAGCTTGAACTTTAACACAGGTATGTACCTATTTTATATATATATATATATATATATATATATACCCATATATACAGTTATCTATATACATAAATACATATAAATGTATGTATATATACACATAGCATATAAGGTTTGGTTCTATCCATGATTTCAAACATATGGAGGTCTTAGAATACATGCCCCACAGATAAGGGAGGATTATTGTAACATTTAATGAGCGGTTTTTTGTTGACTTCTCTTCTAGTGCATTAATGTGTCAGCATACCAGCCTGTTTGCTGAAGGGCAGCCCAACACAGTAGGCCCTTAATTTTACCTGCCAGGACAACTAACTTCACAGTCACTATCTCCTAACTGCCCTACCCTCATCTCAGGAAAACCATCCTCAGATTCCTCTCTACACAGGTGACATTCTTTGTATGATCTCACACTCAATCACTTGAGGTTTCCCTTTACTTTCGAGAACTATTCGTCTGTCTTTGTACTTTTCATTTTTACATGGGCCCCATTATTACTTCAGGTGCACTTTCTACACTCACATACTCAGGAAGAGGTTAATTATATTACTCACTTTTACAGGCAGATTTATCATGGTTTTTTTAAAGTCAACATTATCTACAAAACAACAATTTACTAACAGATGTTTTAGGATGAAGTAGTCCTCCCCTGTATTATTCCATTTATCCACGTCACATGTCGCTGCTCAATCTGTGCCAGCGAACACAACTTCTGAGTCCTTCTTCACACAGTGCTGCTGGTGGCCACTGCCAATGTCCCAGTGTGGACTCCAGAGGGGAAGCTTATTTGCCCTCTCTGTTCTATTTAGTGTTAAACTTACAAAGAGGCTTGAGGTATTGTGAATTGCATGTAAACGTGCAATCTTGCCTCACACTCAGATCTGACTATTTCCTGAAAGATTATCCAAGGTTCCATTGAAGCAGCCCTTTTACGTGGCCAGTCCTGGTTTCAGATCTTCCCCCTTATTTATATGTTAATCCTCTAAAATATTCCGGATCTTTCCAACTTGAAGCGCCCTTTTCGTCTCCCATCCACTCAACTAAATTTTCTACCAGGTCCAACCCCTTCCTCCAAAAGGATTTTCATGGTAGTTCCCTGAGCTATCAAATTATTAGTATTTTTTTTTTTGCCAGCAGTCAGTGGTAAATTCACAGCTATCAGGTCATAAAATGTTCCAGCTAAAGCTGCCTGACCCCTTCGGGATAAAAGAACAAGTTTTCTCCCCTGGGGTAGCAACGTGACACCAAAGATGAGGGGAAGACGAGCAATAAAGGGAATCGGGAACAAGTAGGAGATACGCTTGGCTGGGAAGCTGAGGAAGGCGGAGAGAACCTCTGGTGTTCTTACCACTGCCCTGGTTGGCAGTAGGATTTCTCTCCTCTCTGACCACCTCTCTGACTCACTGCTCTGGCTGCAGGGATGAACATGTAGGTGACTTAAGCCCAGCCAATCAGGGTTTGCTCTTCTTTTGTACTGGTGATTGGTCTAAGATGGACATGTGACCCAAGCTGGCCAGGTAGGCTGTTTTCCTAGGGATTTTCAAATGGGAAATGGAACAGATATGAAACCTTTCTAGTTAGGTTAGACAGCTTCAGAAATGTGAACTGGCAGATGCCAGATTCTGACTTTTTTTTCTAGAGTTTATACGTATTTCCTTTCTAGAGGTTATATTTCTGAAACATAAACTGGAAAAGGGAGGAAAAGGGAAGAAATGAACCCTAATAAGAATGGCAATGGTAAAAACTATAATAGATGAAAGAGAGGACACTGGGCTATGTGATATCTTTATTATTATTTGAGTCTGTTATTTTTTTTTCTTGGAATGAATGAATGAATGAGTCAATGCCTGAATATTTTTAGAGTTGTTGGAGACCAAAGTGTATATATTTTATGTGGTTGGCAGAAATAAACTACTTTAAGCTCTTGAGCATAGTGTTGGAAAGATGTAAGTGCTACATTAGGAGGCTCAATCTGGTTTTTCAAAATGGTTTTTCAAGATGAGTGCACCAGTGAGAGCTTAGAACAGGTTTGAAAAATACATAGCACGTACCCTCTCCCCTCGCTGTCTGTGCCTATGGCAGACATTGCTAATCAGTCAGGGCACTTTTACCCGCCCATTCTGGACTGGCCTCACCATCCTTCTCAATGCATTGATTGCTTCAGGCTGACTGTAGATGGGCAGAGCCCGCTCACAGAATGAAACCCATTTGCTCTCCTGCGCTCCAGACAGCAGGAGCTGCACTTTAATCTGATACAATGTTCTCAAGACAGGACCTAGAGAGAGAAAGTAATGGGAAAAACAAGCAACCTATGTGGTGGGTGTTTTATCATCCCCATTTTACAGAACAAGAAATGGAGGCACAAAGAAATATACACAAAGTCACATAGCCAGGGTTGCTGGTAGAACCAGAAGTCAGACCCAGGTTCCTGACTGGTTCCTTGGCATATCATAAAAATAAGGGATGTACTGGAGATCAGGGAGATGAGAAAAACAGAATCGCCAACATCTCTAGACTGGGTTGCTGGAAAAATGGTGATGTCAGTCCTCCTGCTTAATATTTCAGTGGCTCCTTATTCCCTGCAGGATAAGACCTGAATTATTTAGCAGGAAAATCAAAGCTGCTCATGATCCAAGATGCCTCATTTATTCTGTCCCTAGCTACTACTCTCTCCTGGCCTATTTGGTCCAGCAAAACTAAACAATTTGCAGTCTCCACTGTAGGAAGGGGAAAGGAGAAAGGGCTTGGCAGGTGTGGCAGAACTCAGAGAAGAACCACAGAAGCACCAAATCTCATCCTTGTCATTTTACTCTTGGGTAACCTTACCAGTGGTGCAACTGCAGTTAAATTACTTCATCTCTCCAATCCTCTCTCCTCCCAACTGGCAGAACAAAGTAGAAGTGATACGCTTCCCTACAACCACAGGAATACCTGTGCAGATAAAAGGAGGTAACATATGTAGAGGGCTCAGTCCAGTGTCTAGCAGGTGGTAGTTTCCCAAAGGCTATACCCACAGTAACCACTCAGTATGGGATATTTAGTGTCCAATGTAACAATGAGCAGCCACATAGACCAATCTCCCAGACAGGTAGAATCACAAGGCCAGGATGCCAATGGCATTCTTGAGGGTACTCATTCTCTCTTTCTTTGTTCTGTTTCAGACGTCATGCCCACCCTCAGCTGTAAGAAAACACCCTTTTTTTTCCTACTCTCTGTGAGACCCCCACCAGGAGTTATGCATTGAACTTGGGAGTCTTGAGCACATTTCCCTATTGTTTTAGCCATCCATCAATAAATGGCCCATTTCTAAAGGTGAGGATCTGGTTCCTTCAGGCTGATCTGCAGATATTCTAGGTGACCCATACGTCTCCTGACATCGCTGTATTCATAGATGGCTTCTCTAAGAAACCATTATTAATGATGTAATTAATATAAATGGCTATGGTATACATCAAGCAGGTCATTAAGACAGAGGTGGGGATGTAGCCATTTATATTAAAGATACGTTTTATGTTCAGAGCCCAAGCAAGGGAAAGTGCTTAGGTTAGAAATCTCACTCTGCTACATTTTGGATTTTTTTTTAAGTTGCTATAGACCTTCTTGCTTGCTTAATGTTCCACTTTTGGAGCCTCTGGGAATCTGAATGAGTTCGTAAGGTAAATTTTTAATAGAAGCATATAATCAACTAAATCACAGCCTTTAAAGTCACAAATTTCAAAGACCCACCAATTTAATTAATGTGTTCATAGACATTGGAAAAGTTTTATTTGATTTCACTAGTCTCTCTCCCAGAGACACTCATCTGCAAGAATATTTATTTATAATTTGTTGTGTAAAAAGGATCTTCCTAAGGCAGATGCCATATGCAACTATTCAGCATACCTTTAAGGAAAATATTGAAATAACACCCTCAAGCTGTTCTTCTCTGTGTTGGGAACTCAGAGCTAGACTTCTATCTTTGTAGTAAGCATTAAAACTGCCTCCTACAACAGGGCTGTTAAATACAAGATAAAATAGTCTCTTAGAACGATCGAGTCCAAAAATGCGCTGTGGTCCTTCATAGACATTGAGAACTGAAAACATGTTTAAACAAGCAAGTTTCTTTTCTTTTTCTTTCCTTTCTTTTCTTGCTTCCCTTCTTTTTGGAAATAAGGGTTGTTCTTTGTAGTAGCCAAAATGTTAAATGTTTTTAATAAAAGCTTAGGCTTATGCAGGGAACATCTTTATCTTAGGAATAAGTAGTAGTGACACTTGCCGAGTTCCAAAGCACCCGGCAGATGGGGAAATAGTGAAGACTGGGCGGGGTGGGGGGGGCGGGTAGGGAGCCATGCACAAGTAAAGGGTATTTTTTATGCTGGTGGCAAACAGACCCTCTAAGCACACACTGCTGAGTGCATGGCAGTTGTGTTATGCAAGCACCTGTAATGAACAGCAGAAGAAGAGAGGATTTGGTACTGTGATGAACAGAGGTTGGGTTGGAGGCTCCCTCTGCCCACAGAGCATGGGCCTTGGGTAGCAGACAGCCAGCCGAGCTCCCTGACGTGGGAGGCCCAGAGGCAGCGAGGCAGTAAGTGTGCGTCCAGCTTTCCCAACTCCCGACACTGTGACCCAGCTGCTACTCTGAGCCTTGATCAACCAGGGCTTGGGACCCAGCGGGCTGTTCCCCAGGCGGCTGACAACAGATGCTCTGTTCTAGGTCACTGCAGGTAAACACACAGGCACAGAAGGGGTGAAGACAGCAGTATTTTCAGTGGCTGCAAATTGTTAAGCAGCTACCACTGTGCAAGACACTCTATCTACTAGGTGTTGTGCAGACCTTAGTTCCAAACTTCAAATATGTTTTATTGCCCTCATTTTGGAGAGATTAAAAAAGAAATGGAAGGGCAGATCTTTTTAGGCACTAAATGGTGAGGTGAAACTGATTACAGCCCAGACCTATCTTATCCTGAACTTCATTTCTTTCAATTTCAATTATGATTCTCATCTTAAAACTTAAGCAGCAAAACTTTCATTTAACATGAAATTTCACGGAGACCCTGATACAGAGGCAGAGAGAACTAGAACTGCTAGAGCAGAAGCGGGTGTGTCTAAAGCTCTGCCTCGGCCTCTGCCTCCTCTCCGGATGTGCAGGTGAGGAGACCATCCAGGAAACCCAAGCCATGGTTCCCCGGGTGCGCGCCCCAGGCAGCAGCATCAGCATCAGCATCACCTGCAAATGCGATGTGCAGGCTCATCCTCCAACCCCAACCCCAACAAATTGAATCAGAAACTCTAGGACTGGGGCCTAGGAAGCTGTGTAGCGAGTCCTTGAGTGATGCTCATGGCATGCTCAAGCGTGAGCACCACTGACCTAGAGCGTTTCCAAAACAAATTGTGGTAACACCGCAGCTCCATTCTGCCTCTTGGTATGTGAGGTTCATCATGCAGATGCTGAGGCTCTCATTACAAGGTACAGAAGGGTGGATTAGGTCCAGACTTGCAATCCTTATTTGTAAGAAATTCAAGGAATGGGTCCTATTTTCTCAATACAACATTGAAGAACAAATATTGACATTATTAATCCCGTACTAACATAAAAATTATTTCTCTCGATCACTTTCAGTTAAGAATTAAAAACCACATTTATCTGAGGAAAGTAGAAGTTATTAACTGGATTTTATGCATCCAAGATTGTGTTGACTGTCAGTTTAAGTTTCTTATGTGAGTGCGAGTGTATGTGTGTGTGTTGCCATGGAGAAAAGAAATTAAAAAGGCTACCAAATAAATTATGTCCCACCAATAATTGTAAAAGTCATCTCAACTTCCAAGATATTAAAGCGTGAAAAAGGTGAATACCTTAGAATCAGGAAAATATGCTAGGTAAGAAATAAACATTAAAGAAGCTTTGGGAAATCCCTTGTTCTGTACTAGTCAAAACCAAGAAATGGTCTTTTCCTATTCATGACCGTTTCTTCCACTCTCAAGCTCTGATTACCACTGGCATGCTAATGAATCTGCTCCCTTTCTTACCTTCCCGAAGTTGGATTTTTCCTGCAGTTACAAAATCATCATGCCCCATGACAAACTCATGGTCTTCCCTTCCGCTTTTTCTGCTGATATTGCTATTCTTATTCTTTCACATTGTTTCACATTCTCCTTCTCTGCCACTTGCCACGCTGTTCTTTGAGAGGAGGCTACAAAGTAGCTAATTCCTGCATTTTGAAGTCAGTTTTATCACTGAAGGTGTTTCCAGGGGAGGTGGGACGATAAAGGGGTTCTGATGGGGAAAACAAGACGGTACCCTGTCAATTAAATTGAGAAGTTGACCCTGTTTTTACAGGTTCAGCATGATTTTAAGAAGCAGAATGGATAAAGTAATGCCAACAGAAGCCTCTCTGAAAAACAACAATCATTTTCTAAACTTTACATTGTCTTTTCTGGCTTTTTTTCCTGTTCCTGGAACCATTCATCATGTGTAGTAGATGATCATCTTTCTGTCTATCTGTCTATCTATCCACACACCCGTGCAGATGAGCACATTTTTTTCCCTTATAGGTCTGACAAATCACCACAATGGCCTTCATGAATTTAGTAAAACTAGTTTTTTGAGGATTTGTTTTTCCCTTGCTCTCTCTCTCTCTGCAGAATCATCATCATTTTCATCACCAGAACCTACTCAGTTTGGGTATTTGATTGCATTATTTTTTAATTTGAGGTAAATTCTCCCCAGTAATTATGAAATTTTCAATGAGACTCCCGAACTTTAGAGGTATTTCCCTGGAGAACAGGTTTTATTTAGAATCCAAGAACATTAGGCAATAGTTCTGACATTGTGAACGTTTTATTTCTTTACAAAGAAATAATTAACTTTTCATAAAACCAATAAAAAGAAATCAAAAGAAAGCAAGGGACGACAATACTTTGTAGACTCATGTTTCTGTCAGCTCAAGTCCCATGCTCTCAGCGGTGTCCGCCCGATGGGTAATAGAAGCCAAAGGGCTGAAGCTGATGGCAAACTTTTTCATCTTTCTGTAAAAATTCAAACTTGGGGTGGAAAGAGCTTACTGGCGTCGACATTTAGAAAGCAATGTTCTCTTTATACAGTCACTTATTGTCTTGGGTTTCATTTTTGGTTCAGGGGGAAATTAAATTCCCTTGCAATTACACTATCTGTCTGCCCAAGAAATTTTATCTGCACATGGTTTTTATTTGCTATTTGTCCTCTGGGTAAAATGCCACAGATCCGCAGGGCTGCAAGTGCATTTTAGAGGTCTTTTGGTTCATCCTGCTCTTTCTTGCAGGTCAGTAGTTAAATTATTTCTGACCCAGAAATCCTTTATATTCTGGTATCCAAAGATTCTTTTTAAAAGTTAAGAGGGAAGGAACGATCCTGAGAAGGCACGGCAGCATTATTCTATAAGCTTATTCTTGGGTTTAAAAAATCATTTTAGTCTCTGAATGTTTTCTATATCTGCCACATAGAACCCCATAAGTAACTTGTAGATAGAAAGAGCATTTCCGCTTAGATTGGAAGTGATTCTACGGAGAAGCCATGTATATACTCAAATTCTATTGTGTTTTTCTTCTTATAGAGGCAGGTTGGTTTGGGCAATGTTATAATAGGCAAGAATTCCAAAAACCTGGGTTCAAATCTCCATTCCATTACTGTAATAGTCGGCAGGTTATTGTGTTACTTGAAATTCACTGCTCCTTCTGAACTGCCCTCCCAGCACACCTTTCCTTCCAGGAAGTCCACTTTCCCACTACATTCCTGCCAGCCTTGGCCATGTGTCTTGCTGTGGTCAATGAACTGTGAGCAGAAATGATGTATATTATTTTCCAGTGGAAAATTTAAGAGTCTGTATATGCCTCACTTTGACCTCTGATCCCTTTGCAGTAATGAAACCAGTGGTGTCTTAGACAGGGGGTGCTCTGTCGGTGTGGGAGCCCAGAGAGAAGAGGGCGTGGAAAAGAACTGATGATTACCTGAGATGAGCATGCAGCAAGAGGGAACCTGAGCGGTCATTGTGAGCCACGTGTTGGGGCCATTTGTCAGTGCAGTGTAGTTTAATCTGTCCTGCTTGATGATGCTTAGTATGTGCTAACTTCACGTGTCCGAACCCCAAGTAGTGTCTGAGGCTTGGGAGACTGGAGGAGTGCTAATTCATTTCTGCAAGCTCACCCTCACCTCACCATCACCTACTGGGTTGCCTTGCACCTTCTGCCTGCCTAATACATGCCTGACAAGCTGAATTGAAATTGTTTTGGGCAGTCTTGGGCCAGCCACTGCAGTTCTCAAACCAAGCATTTCCCAAAGGGTGGGTGAGGATTTAGGAGTTCTGTAAGTTTATTTTAGGTGGCCCACAGACACAGCGGTGTGTAACATTGGATAGCATCACGAGGGCATTATTTCCTGTTCAGTTCTCTTTTGAACACATTCCCTGACATTCCAAACAAACAAAAACACGTAACCACAGGCTTCAGCAAGGAACAGTAATAACTCAAGTATAATAAGACTGATTTGTATGTATTTTGCAGTAGTTTTTTATTTATACTAGTAGTAGCTTTTATAGATTTTAAAAAGTAAATTGTGTTTAGTATAAAGAGTAAGATATAGAAAAATATCAAGTAAATAGTGATGTGAGTGGTAAAGCGATGTGGCAAAAACTCAAAGTCTGACAAATAGTGAAGTTTGAGAAAGTGCTGCTGTGGGCTTTCTTGTACACGATAGAACATGTTACGAAAGCCAACGCACAGTGTGATTGGACTGCTGGGATGGTAACGTGACAGACAGATGTGACATCATCACTATGGTCATTGTTGATGGTATTGGTGGTTGTAGCAAAGGTTTTCTTTCCCATCCAGGAACTTTTTCCTCCATTTAGCCTCCCAGCCAGTTCGCTGAGGTAGTTTTTTCACATTATTAGCTTGTTCCAAACTGAGAACAAGGGCAGTGCACATATTCACATTCACCCTCTGATTTTAAATTGTTTTTCACCTTCTACACCCACTTTCTGTTCTATTCGAGAAGTTAGTGAAGCCGTTGGCGTGAGTGAAAAGAACCATTAGCAGACTCCGTCGAGTTTTAAATAGAAAGTATGAAGTCAGGGAATTGTGAAGCTGATAACCCTTCAACAGACTCTTGCTTGCCTGTGTCTATGTTTAAATATGCCTTCAATTTGTCTGACTCTTCTGGTTATTTGTGTCGCTGACCCCTTAAGTCTAAACTTTCTGAGGACAGCAGCTATGTCTCGTTTGCCATGATGTTCCCCAGTCACTTAATAAATGTTTTGTTTGTTGAAGCCAGGACTTGTTCCATTAGCCATTCATTCATTAGTGACTTTCAATTAAAGCATGCTGATGCATTCCCTTAGAGGTGCCAATACATCCATTTATATTAATAATAATGGCTACAACAATATTTGTAGCAGCTGTAAGTTACAGAATGTGGACCAGGAGCTCTGCTAGATATTTTCTGTCTGTAAGAATTCGCACTTATAGCAACCTAGCAAGATGGATGATAATATCTCTTGATGAAAGAATGGAAACTTAGAGTAGTATATCAACTTGCCAATTGATGCAAGACATAAGAACCAAATACAGGTCTGCCTGATTTCTGAAACCCCAAAACCAATCTGCCTCTTCTACCTAAGACATTAGCTCATCCCCTTTTCAATGGCTTTGCTTTTCATGGTTTTATTCACCCAAGGTTAACTGTGGTCTGCAAATAATAAATGAAAAATTCCGGAAATAAACAAGTCATGTAAGTTTTGAATTGAATACTGTTCTGAATAGTGTGAGGAAATCTCAAACTGTCCCACTCTGTCTGTCTCTACCGTGATGTGAACCATCTTTTTGTCCAGTGTCTCCACGCTGTATAAACTGACTGTCTGTCACATAGTCATCTTCTTGGTTATCAGATCAGTTATCAGAGGAAGGGGGAGACAACATATGTACATAACTTTTATTACAGTATATATTGTAATTGTTCTATTTTATTATTAGTTATTGGTGTTAATTTCTTATTATGCCAGATCTATAAATGCAAGTTTATCATAGGTATGGATGCATAGGACAAAACGGTATAATTTAGGGTTCAGTGCTACTCATAGCTTCACTCATCCACTGGAGGTTTTGGAACGTATCCCCTGTGGATAAGGGGGGGCTGCAGTACTGTACTGTTATGTCAATAATGAAACGGAGAGAGAAGAGACACAGAGAGACATCGGGTAGCTATAGCCTTTCAAATCCAGCCTTACTTATTAGTCCCTTACTTCTTTACCTTCGACGGTTCATTTTTTCACTGCTTCCAGCATAGCATTCCTCATTGTTCCAAACTGCAGAAGCTGGCAGTGTTAGTCTCCTTGCTTAATCTCTGCAAGTTTTGACGAATTGTTAATGCAATGTTTTCCTTGAACATACTGAAGGTTTACTTTTATTTATCTGAACAGGAAAGGGAGCACTGCATGAAAGTGCACTCTGTCGCCAACCTAGCTTCCCAGCAAGATCTCGCTGCCCCAAGCAGAGTGAAGGTTGAATCAGCCCCTGCACAGTGTATGGTGCCCTCATGGCCACTCAATGGATGGCAATGCTGTGGCTGGTCACATTACCATTTGCATTTTGATCCTGCATGCTGATACACTGGGGAAAGAAATAATTTTCTGTTTTGTGTGCTTGGAATTTTCTATTGTACCGAAGTGAATTTGCTAGGTTGATGAGGAAGATCCTATTTCTTTATTTCCTTTAAATAATAAAATGAAATCTTATCCATGTCCCTAAGGTACTCGGTTCGTGATTATGGGCTCTGCTGGAGACCCCTCCCATTGCCATTTCATGCAAAATTAATGGCCTTTGGCCAAGCAAAAATCTGAGAGAAATCCTGCAAGTCTTCTAGTGTTTAACGATAAAATTTTATAATTGGATATAGTTCAGATGAGACTCTTTGATGGTAAGAGACAAGACCTCTCTAAATATAACTCGATTAAAAGAAGGTACTTATTAGGAGACAAAAACAATGTCTTGAATATCCAAAGACTAAAAGTGAAGCCCACTGGAGACTTGATTTGGACGTGGGAATGTTAGAAATGTGCATTCTCAAATGCACATCCTCTCTCTCTCTCTTTTTCTCTCTCTCTCTGTTTACCTCTGTCTGCCTCTCCTCGTGATTTTTTATTATTTTGTGTCTGCCTATCCCTGCTCACCTGTATGATTCCCCTCTCTGCTCATTTTTTTCTGTTTACTCAGATTCTTTGTCCCTTGATCATTCTAGCCTGTGTGGGGCTGGCTCCTGCTTTGGCCCTGAACTCCATAATCTTTCACTTCAAAGGTCGCCAAAGGCTGATCTCCCAGTTCCCATTCTCAGAAGCTCACCTCTGCACAATGAATTGCCTTTGAACGAGCTGTAGGACCCTTTTCCACTGTGTGTGGCCAGTGGGGTTGGGTTAGAATAATTAGACATACTCAGAGGAAAGCAAGGACTATTGAATAAGCATAGCTTCTCCCACAAGAACATGGTGGGAGCTTGATTTTTTGTTTTAAATTGCTTAGTGTGGGATAAGAAGTATCATAGAGATCAAATGTATACAGGTCAGTTGACCTGTTATCAAGTCACTAAAGCACAAGATAAAAAAGAAAGACTTTGCATATCCCTTTACCTCATCCTTTCAGAAATTACCTGATTCATTGAAATATCTTTCCTGTAAACCTCAACTCTTATAGTTGTGTGATGTCAAGATCCCTTGTAAGTATAAATAGTCAGGGAACTGTGCTGAGATTATAGAACGGAGCCCCCAGATGAATCAAGTCCATGAGGCCCAAAGTCAATTTTGGCCACAAAATCCTAGACTCTTCTCAGATTTTTGTATAAGATTTAAAAACAGTATAATAGGCCTGGTCTTCCAATACAGCATTAGCCAGAGAAGATCAGCCTTGCACTTTATTAATAGGGAAAGTAAAATTTATTTTCAGTGATATTCCCAATGAATTAAGAGACTTGAATTTACCCTAAAAAACAAAATGAGTGTAGCCTCTGGTGAGAAATTTTCCTTGTGGATACCTAAAAATCACGATCACTGACAAAAAGTGTGGCTTGTACTGCAGGGCCAATGAAACAGACTGCACTGGGGGGGCATTTCGGACAGTCTCACAGCGTCTGCTATGACCCACAGAGAGAGAGAACTTACCCAGGGGATGGCTTTAGAGAGGACATGGTGATTGGCCAAGAGTTGAGGTAACATCTACTAAGGTTCAGAACACAGCTTTTGATATGGTTTCTCTCCTTGTGGATGATACTAGATGGATGGATGGATGCATGGATGCATACATACATACATACATACGTGCATACATGATAGATAAAGACAGAGATATATAATCTCTATCTCCTCCTCTTTCTCCCTCCTCCAAAGGAATCCTTCCACTCCCCATTACTGCATTTTTTGTTGCAGCTAACGTTGGCCCTCTCGACACAATTTTATGATGTGTCTCTGTGTCTAAGAGGCAATTTGATATGTGTTTCCAGGTCACCTGTCCATCCGGCAGGCTGCTCATGTAAAGAGACAGACCCAATCCCTGTGAGATGTTCCAGGTGGCACTGTGCACTGGGTGACTTTGAGAGTCGGCCCCATGACTTGGTGGAGCAGAGACTGTCTTCTGCTCCAGCACAGGTGGTGGTTCCTTCTGCAACTCTGACAGCTCCTTCCTGAATCTACACCTGTGTCTTCTCTTATCTTGAGCCTAGAAGTCCAGCTCAAGTTTCTGCTCTCACCCCTCCAGTCCTTACAGATAGAGGCACTCCCAGAGCAGCATTTCTAGAATTTGATTCTAAATACTGACCCTATTTGGGGTCCTGAATGCAATTTCATGAAACTTTAAATTGCATCCTTAGATAACACTAAAATATTTATGTATTAGCTAAATTTTTTTTTTTGTCAAAGAGAAAGCAGTTACAACCAGATTATATCAGTTTAGATGAAACTCCCCTTCCATTTTTTTAGTATCCTTAAAAGCCACTTTCTCCGTGTGTTTGTAATTTTATTTTGTTTATCAGTGAAGGTAGTAGACCAGAATAAGAAGTGTCAGGTTTAATTCTTTGCTGCAGTTCTCAAAATAGATGTTTCATAAGTAACATGTGGCTCGCTCAGCTAAAATTAAATGTCTCAGTGTTTCCAAATGTTTTCTATCTAGAATTTGCAACCCACACCCTTTCAGAACTAACCAAGACTCTGAAAAGTACCACTGAGAGAATGCCACTCTATTTCAGGCTTTTTTCACCAGTTTTGAGTGCTGGCTGTAGCTACAATTGAAACAACAACAATGACAACAAACCCTAGAACAGCCTAATGCCATAAAAAACCCAAACCAGACCAAAAGAAAAAAACAAACCTCGTTCTCTCATTCATAGACGTTTAGTTCAGAGAAACACCAGATCCCAGAATATGATATGGATTAGTAAAATCACCCACTTTTATGACATTTTAGGAATCAAAGAACAAATGAAAACCTTCGAGATAATATGTCTTACTGGTTCTTAATTTCCAGACTGTCCTGGTAGATTTACAGAAAATATAGAACCGAGTGTCCTTCTCTGAATACCTTAGTTTAGTCAATATGGAATGGGATTCAGGGAGTAGAGGAGTCAACTGGTCTACCCTGTTCCTCTGCCTCCACCACTAGTTGTTCTAAATGTCTGTTTCCTTGCTGGGTAAACAATGATTTATAATGCAAGGCGCTCTTTCCTCCAGTGGCTTCTACAAGGCAACTGTACAAGATTGGTAAGGGGAAGGATCTATGCTCAGAATATTTAAAGAAGAGGAAGAAGAAGGAGGAAGAGGAGAGGAAGACAGTGATGGCAGAGATGCACAGTTGTAGATCCCTGGCAGTGCCAGTGTTTTGCAGAAAGGTGAACAAAGGAGGAACGGATAAAGGAAATATAAGATGATTAAAGGAGACCCATGAGAATACACACCAGTGGACTGCATTTCCGGGAGAGAGAGTTGAGTTCTACTAAGAAGCATCCTAATAGAGTTTTGACAGCAAGCTCTATAGATCCATCAGACAGACCGAAGTCGCAGCTCTGCCACTTCCCCGATGTGTGACGTTGGACAACTCCCTGGGATCATGGTCCTTATCTATGAAATGTAGATTGTAATAGGACTTTTCTTCTCCCAAGTGATTTGGAGATGGTGTATCTAAAAGCATGTAGGACAATGCGTGGACATAATTGACACTGTATTAAGTGTGGTGACATCATTGTGTTAGAAAAGGGTCAGGTGACTAGTGGAAGTCAGAGAAGGAGTGATGAGAAACAGGCAGGGAATTTAGTCGGCATTTTCAAAAATCCATTCAGTGAAGGGAAGTGAAGATAGGGTGCTACAACTTTGAGGACAACGGACAACTCATCTCTGGGGAAATTACCATGGTAACGTGGCCATAGCAATAGCAGCAGCAGCAGACCTGTGGGGACTACCAAGTTCTAAGCACTGAGTTTCCCACAGGTGTGCTTACTGAGTGCTACGACACCTGACAAAGAGAGAGAGGGGCGTGCACTATCCCTATTTGATGTAAAGAAACTACAGCTGACAGATAACTTGCGCACACTTGACACAACTTCTAGAAAGGAAAGTGGAAATTCAAACCCAGGTGGGCTTTTCCCAAAAGCCCACTTCTTATTCACTGATCTATCATAGATAATACGTGTACGGATTGGTTCAAGCCCTTACGTAGACTAGAACATGATGTGGCTTCCCCTTGCATTGAAGAAAATGACCAAATCTTTAATATGACTTGCTCAGCCCCACAGGTTCCAAGCTTATCTGCCATCTGCAGCCCTCACAGTCTGCCTCCCTCATTCCCTGGGGCCCCACTGACAACCTCTCACCCTGTGTGTCTGCCCACGTGGGACACCCTTGTTACAGGCACTGGCAGCACCACAATTCTCCCTTCACAGCATTTAACGCAGTTACAATTTTATGTTGGTGTTGTAATTTAAAAACATAATTTCTGTAACCAGCTCAACTACAGGCTCAACATGGACAAGGGAACATGTCTGCTTCTGCTCAGTGTTGTCTCCCCATGCTTATGTCCTGCCTGATACTTAGTAACTATTCAACGAAAAGGAGTTGAATGAATATATCCTAACTAATGCTCAGGACCTGGCACCTTGTTGCCAAATAACACACAATAATTGAGGTTTCAGCCAATGCCATTAAGAAAGTTCACAGTCCATCATGGAGTTTGAGCCCAGAACCCATTGGTATCCAGCTCTGGATCCAGATGTGGTCAGTGACCCTAATGAAGCTGCCATCTACTACTCCCTTCTTCCCTTGCCCTCGCAAGTGTTGCTTCTGCGTAGATGTGGGGTCAGGAGAGAGGTGGGGTGAAGGCTGGAGGATGCCAGGGCATTGAGTGCTCCCCAGCCCCCAAAGTTTCAGCTTATTACATGACTGTGGTAGGAAGCATTTGGAGTCAGCTCTATCAATTATTTAAAACTCATAATTCAGTATATATTAAAGATTTATTGCAACAAACTGAAAAATAAAGTACAGAGACAATGGAAACAGAACACGGGTGCCGCCATCAAAGTTGCACAGTGTATAAACTGCTCACATCAGTTGGAGTTACATGAAGAGAAACAGACTGTTTAAAAACAACAGCAAGGATCTCTGAGATAATTCAGCTCTGTGTACGCTCCTGTGTGTGTTTTCGGTTTTCTCGCATTCCTTTTTCTACTGGCAGCAGGCACATTCTCCTGCCCCAGGCATTGATTTCCTCTTGGTTCAGAATTCTCACCAAGGCTGAATGCATTATAATTTTTCCATCTTTAATCAGCAGCCCATGGCCGTTTGTCGGTCTGTCAGGAGCACCAAGTCTGATGCTTGCTATACCTCTCGGCGGCAAAGAGTTTGTAGGCAGACATGGGTGTCAATCTTGACTCCCTCTCCCTCCCGAGCTATGAGACCTCAGGCATAGGTATTGGAGACTGTACACTTCATTTTCCCAAACTGTAAAGTGGAAAAAATGAAAACACTTGACCTCGCCGAGTATTTCACGGAGGGCATGTACGAACTGCCTAACGCATGGGAGTTCAAGTCATGATGGTTTCATTTTGTGCTGCCGTGGTAGTGAATGCTTGTTATTGTCCTCAACTTTTACGTGGATATATGACAATGTGCTTCTCTGTTTGAAGTGTATAAAGCCATCCCCTGCAGTAGGGGACAAAAGGCAAGCACTAACATCTTGTGACTAAATGAGACTAGCATCCAGATGGGAAGTTAGCAGTAGGAGAGATTTATTTTCCCTTGTTCTGGACCCTGGCATTTGAGTCATGTTGAATCTTAGTGGCTGGGTGAACTTGGACGAGGTTATTTAACTTCTCTGGGCTTCTATTTCCTTATTTACAAAATGAGATATGGTTGTTACCAACTTCTCAGGGTTGTTGGGGAGATTAAATCAGTTACCATTCATAAAGTTATTAGAATAGTCCCTGGTCCCAAGAAGGTTGCTAGGAGTCAGTTATTTTTCTGTTATTATTATTGGTGTTGTAGTTGATCATTGCAACAAGCCTGTGTGATGAATCCGTACAGAAACAAAGTGAATAATGCACTTCCTGATGAAGCAGTTTCAAGCATCTCATTTTGACTCAAGTTGCCTGTTTCCCATCAGCTCTCCACCAATATCCTCGTCCAAAGTGTCATCATCTCCTACGTGAACTGCCACAGCATCATGTATGGATCTTTCTGTAGCCATTCTGGACCCCTGTGCATCCTGCTTCCATCACAGAGAGAGATCTTCTGAAACAGATTTGATCATGTTTCCAAAAACAGTCATTGGTTTCCCATTGCTCTTAAGAGGAAAGCAAACTCCTCTGCATGGCCTCACATGGTCTGGCCTCCACCCATCTCTGCATACTGATCTGTTGTTCTCCGTTATTCATATTTTTGAGCCACTTTGGTCTCTTCCAGTTCCACCAATGCACTAAGCATCACAATGCATGCTGTTCCCTCTGCTTGGAATACTCACCTCTCATGACTTCACCTGGCCACCAGCACTGTTCATTCTTCAGGTCTCAGAATCAATATCACTTCCTCCAGGATGGCTTTCCTATCCGTTGTGTGGACTAGAATCCTCCGTCTAATCTCTCACAAGGCCCTCTCCTCTTCCTTCACAGCAAACCATGCAGTTCATAATAAGCCACTTGTGTTATTATTGTTGAATGCCTGCTTTGCTCTCTATCATGAGAGCTGCATGAGGCAGTATCTGTTCACTGATGCATCCCCAGCATCTTGCATATAGTAAGTGCTAGGAAAGTGTTTGCCTATTGCCTGAATATCATTTAGAAGGTTCCCATAAGGTTTGTTAGAACCAGGAAGAGTTCTTGGCAGCCCTTCCATTTGCCAACATCACGTAGAGCTAGGTGTTGTGTTCCTAGCATGGTTGCTATTCACTTCTAAGTTGAGCTCAACACCCTGAATTATAAGTTGTCGATTGAAAGACTTAGTGTATCCCACTAGACTGTCTCATTCATTTCTCCCATCACTGTGTCTAACATAGGTATTCAATAAATGTGTGTCGAGGAAGCAAATAAGAGAAGAAGGAAGGGAAGGGGGAGAGATCAAATCAGCTTCCTAAATGTAGAATCCGTTCTTGGCCTCATGTAGCTAAATCCATCTCTCACCTTGGGTGCATTTTCAGCAATATGGTGAGTCAAGAGAAGTATCATCCTGGAAGTGTCCCACCTGGTGAGGGCAGGGCCCAAAGTCAATGGACTACACAGGCCATCTCTACTACAGTTGGAGAAGACCACAGCCAGAGCCCGGGCAGGTAAATGGTGCCCGAGGTGGGATGTCTCTGAGACCATAATCCCTGACCTGGGTTGATAGCAAGTTCATATCCACTTAAGCAAATCCAGATAAGGCTCTTACTTATGTGATGGAATGTCCAACTCCTTAATGTCTCAACTCTGTAAGAGGTGGAGGGCAGAAATACACATTTTCGTAAAGTCTGTTTCTGACAATCTTCAATAAACTAAAACAGTTGAGCGCACAGAAATTTCTATTGTTTCTGCAAAGAGGTAATTTGTTACATGAAAGCTCATTTGCTTATTTGGAGTAAACACTGCTTCCAACCCAGTAGAGATTAACACTCATGGTTGAGACGGATTGAGAAGGAAGAGACATAATACTTCACTGTTCTATTTACTGTGTTAAGCATAGAGTGGGAATCGATGAAAAATGTGCTGGGGTTCCCTGTGTGAGCCTAAGAGATGAACTGAGGTTTATTTGCCATCTGGCTTTTAAGCAGGGATTTTTTTTTTTTCCACGTTAGGAAAATGCCACCTTCAGAACTATCGCTTTACAGACATCTGTTTATCAGACCTTTGCCTGAATGAATTATTCAGAATATGCTTAAGGTTGTACCTTACCTGACATATGGAAATGTAAAGTGGCATACTCAGTGTCGGCGTATATCTGTCTACATAAAATCAGGTGTCACACTCGAAGCCCAGAGTGTTGGTAGGTGGCGCTTTAAGTACTTGGGATATTAACTGCTCTGCCCCATGTGCTTCTCAGTTGCTGAAAATCAGTCTGTGGAGGTCCATGTGACTCCAGCTTTCTGTATTGGCGCTACTGCTTATTCCTATTTTGTCCCTTACAGCCACAGTGTGAAACTCTTTGTAGGGAATGTGGCTTTCATGGTAAAAGTCCAGCCTTAGCTCCGGTCATCAAACAAGTGGAACTCTGGCAATATCCAGAGGAAGTGTTTCCTGGGCATAATGAGAAGACCTAGGAAAGAGAAGGGGTCCTCATGCAAGTCGGGCTTCCAAATAACTCCCGAACCCACCAGACCATCAGGACACTGCAGCAAGAATGTGCAACAAATGCAGACTTTAGCATTGCCTGCCTAATAGTACACTGTTCTCCATCCATTCCCTCCTTCCTCCATCGGACTCTGATTGACAGCACCTACCATGGGCCAGACTTTAATGGTGTGGATTCTGTCTACCTCATATCATCATGGAACTTACATGGGAGTTGGGAGGAGAGACTTAAAATAATCAGCATGATCATCGTATAACTTCAGACTGAGATGAGAGCTCCTGTGGGAAGGAGCAGGCGTCTGTGAAAGTTTGTCTTGAAGGAGCCTGGACCAGGTCTTCACGGGGAGATTCTCAGAGGAGGAGACTTTGAGACTGTCACAAAAAGGGTGAGCAAGGATCTGCCTTGTCCAGGAAGTGGAGAAGGGCTCTTTCAGATGGGAGGGAAGCAATTGGAGAAGACCAAGCAAATGGAAGGAAGCCTTATGTCAAAGTCTGGGTGCTAGAGAGCTCACATAGCGTCTCATGAACTGTGCAGAGGGCAGTTTGGTGGCAGCCAGGAGGGCTCAGTGCAGAGGAGGGCTGACTGCATCTGGAAATCTCAGCAGGCCCAGACTCTTGGGGCTTGTAGGCTGGGGTGAGGAGGTCGGTGTTTATGCAGTAAGAGCATTGGGAAACCATTAATCAGATTCTAACCACGAGGCAGATTGTCGTCCCACTTTAACTTTCAAAATATCCCTAAATCTACCTTCATTTCCTTTTTGTCTTTGAAATTCTCTAATGTTTAATGGTCACTGAATGCTTGTGGAATAATCCGTGATGTGGGGAACCATTTTAATGAGACACGAGGTCCATGTGAGTTCCAGAAAGGGACCCAGGATGCCTTACCAAGTCTCAGTAAACTTCTATATGTGTCCCTGGTACATTCCTTTAGATCACCTGGTGTTGGCTTTACTTAAGGCACAAATCAAGGGTGGCCTCTCAGAACATTTTGAAGGCAGCAGAGCAAACACAGGTGAGGGATGAGGAGCACGGCAGAGAGGAGAAAAGGAATGGAAGAAGGAGGCTGAGTACTTTGGGGGGCTGCTGCTGCTCAGCCAGAGAAGAAGGCAGGTCCCATCTCCAACGGGTGGGCTGCTAACTAGTGGAGCTCACTGTTTGGAGAGGATTGGAGACAATGGAAGTGAAGAGCTTCTAGATCAGGGAGGGTGTCTGTGTTCAAGAAGGCTGGGACCAGTTGGAGGTACATCCCTGCAGATCCACTGTCCACATCTCAAGGAGCTCTCACAAAACACAGCCTGTACACAGTGGTCCATTTTTATACTCAGGGGTACTTTCCAAGACCCCCAGTCAATGCCCGAAACTGCAGATAGTACTGAACCCTATATATACTGTTTTTTCCTATGTATACAGAACTTTTACTGAAAGGGAGCGTTTTCTGGCTGCTTTTTTCGCATATCCAAATCTCCAGCATCACTCTTCTCTCACTGTGGTGCCATTATTAAGTAAAATAGGGATGACTCGAACGTGATACCGGGACAGTCATTCAGATTACCAGTACAGCGACTGAGAAACTGGTGTCCGGCATATACTCGCACAGCATGGACGCTTGGGACAAGGGGGCGACTCCTCGTCCTTGGAGGATGGAGCAGCAAGGCGAGGCGTTTCACTGTGGTACTCAGAGCGGTGCGCAGTTTAAAACCGAGGAGCTATTTGTTTCTGGAATTTTCCCTTTAATGTTCTCAGGCTGCTGTTGACCGTATGTGACTGACACCATGGAATGTGAGACTGTAGATAAGGGGACACTACTGTGTGCCCCAACCTGAGGCAGCACAGGGACAATGTGCCCTCAAATGACTTAGCCACAGTGGGATGTTCTTACTTGTTTCTTTCTCCCCTCGGAGTGCAGTTCTCAGATAATTTTAACCACTTTATTGAGGTGTATTCAATGTGCCCCCAAATGTACATATTTAAGATATGCAAATTGGTGAGTTCTAACATATGCATTCACTCATGATATTATCACCAAAATCAATATAACAGACATACTCATCACCTCTAAAAAGTTGCTTGTGCCTCTTGTTTTTTGGGGTTTTTTTTTTGGTAAGAACACTTAATTTGAGATCTGTCCTCTTAACAAAATGTTAAGGGCACAGTGCCGTGGTGTTACCTATAGGCCCCATGCTGCACAGCAGGTCCCTGGAACTTACCCATCTTGCCTAACTGAAACCTGATACCCACTGAGTGAGTCCTCACTGCCCCCTCCTTCAGCTGCTGGCAACATCTCTCCTAGTCTCTGCGCCTGTAAGTTCGACGATTTCAGATTCCACATGAACGTGGAATCATGTAGTATGTGTCTTTCTGTGGCTGGCTCATTCCACTTAACATAATGCACCCTGGGTTCATCCAATCACAGAGGGCAGGATTACCTTCTTTTTTAAGGCTGAAGAGTATTCCATTGTATAAAATACACCACATTTCTTTATTTGTTCATTTCTTAGGCAATTAAAAAATCCAAATGAAAGGGCTGTGTGCCTGTGTGTTTCAGCATCAGCCTGCGCCACTGCCTGCGTTAGGCATACAGGGGTGCGTTCTGGACTATTATTTCCAGCACTTCTGCTGTGGAATCCTGTTCTCTGGGAGGCTCGAGTGGTAGGCTTGGAAAACACATCCACCTCAGACCCAGCCACTGTTTGGGGAAGCATCTTCCTTCACCTCTCCTGTTCCCTCGGCATTTCTGTTCGCAGGGACCTTCTGGCCTTGCACCTGCTGGGGAGACCAGCTCACCCGCTGGAGGCCGCTTACTCTGCAGGAAGCCTAAAGGGGATGAAATCAAAGTGGTTAATTTTGTTAGAGAAGAATTGTTTTGTTTTGTGCTCGGTGAGGTTTCTCTCTATTATGCTTTTCTACAAATTCCCCTGTTCCCAATTCCCTCAGACAACAAAACTACAATTTGCTGGATAAACAAAACCAGTGGGGATGGAACCTCCCTGGCAGCCAGTCTGTCAGAGGCCCTGTGCTTGTTAGCATGGTAAAGAGTTAGAGGATTCCTTCAAGTTGTACAAAATCGAATTACTTAATAAACTTGGTGTAACTTTCATCCCTGGGAGTCAGTGCTGGTAAAAAAAAAATCCAATAAGGCTATTTTGCAGCATTAGCATTTTTGCATTTGGGCAGGAAGTTCAGACTCTATTGTTCTTTTTTTTTTTTTTTCCTAAATAGCAACTGTGTCTTAGCCATTGCTTCCATGCTAACTGGTGTGAATGTAACTTTAAAAATAAGTTGCTTGGTTTCCCTTTCAAATCATATAGCTACTATGTGGAACTTTCTATTTATTCAAATTCTGCCCCCCTTAATAATCTCTCCCTACTCCATCAACAGCAAAAGGGGGGAAAAAGGCAGATGGCAGGTTAACCATGCATAGTAGTAAGAATTTTACAAACGCCTGAGGCAAGTTCACTGCCGTGGATGGAAATGATATCTTGAGCACATAGACCCAGCCAGCCACTACCTAAGAAACATGCTGTTTCCACGTCGTGTTATTAATAGCTGAGGGCTGTCTGTTTATTCCCCAGGCCTCTGCTGCTCCCTAGAAGCAAAGTCAGTGTCCATGCGCTTTCTCTGAAGTGACACCAATGTTTCCAAGACGAGCTTTTGTCAGGAGCCAGGCTGCATTATGGAGGAATTTGGTTCCTTCCACTTGTCAGGCAAACTGCCCAACAGAATCAAGAACACTGAGCAAAATTCCACCTGCTACTTCATTTCAGATGGAACACTTTATCATTTTTTCATACCCCACTTAGAAGTGTGAGAGACATTGACGTGCTTAAATAGTGCACTGGAGAAAAATCAAGTCAAATCTGCAGAAGGTACCCATCCTATGGGCAACCCCCCCAAAACAACTTATTAGCCCCCCAAAATATGTAGCAGAAGGATTAAAAATTTATGACTGCTCGCTAAGGTAATAAAATTGTATTCAATTATGTCACTGGTGCAATCTAATGATTGTTGAAAACTCGGTAATAACCCCCAAACTCATAAAATATACAGGATAAACAATGCCAGAAGAAAATTATGGGAAAATAGCCTCTAGCCAGTGGACATGCGGCTTTTTTTTTTGAAATAATGTGAAATGATAGCATACGCATAAACACATCAAGTGAGCTTACATAAGCACACTCTAATCTCCAGGAACTTCTCTTTATGTCTCTGTCAGTAGTGTCTGCAGGAAATCACAAGCCGCCCTGATGGACTTGGAGCTCCCTGAGGATAGAAGCAGCCCTTTCTTCATTTGTGAACTCTTGACACTTACATAAAGCCCAGCTCGGGATTGGTGCTCCGTAAATATTTGTAGTACTACATTGTAAGAAGTAAATGTTAGTTTAACAACTCCATGTCCTCTCTCGATGCCAGGGATTCTCAACCAACAGAGATTTTGCTCCCCGATGGATGTTTAGGAATGTCTGGAGATATTTTGGTTGTTACCAGTTGGGAGAGGGAGGGTGTGCATCTGTTGGGTGGAAGCCCGGGAGGCACAGTAGTGCTGAGGTTGAGTTTTTACCTGTTCCTGGTACCCAGTGAACTTCGTGTTGGGAAATACTGCACCCATTTGTCCTTGAGAGAACTGTTAACATCGCTGTGTCCGTTTGCTAGGCTGCCATAAGAAAGTCCCACAGACTGAATGGCTTCAATAACAGACATTTATTGCCTCACAGTTCTGGAGGCTGAAAATCTGGGATCAAGGTGTTGGCTGTGTTGATTGCTTCTGAGGGCTGTGGGGGAAAATCTATTCCGTGCCTCCCTCTTAGCTTCTGGTGGTTTACTGGCGATCTTTGACATTCCTTGGCCTGCAGAAGCGTCATCCTGATCGCTGCCCTTCATCTTCACATGGAGTTCTTCCTGTGTGTGTGTGTGTGTCTGTTTCTGTGCCCAAATTCCCCCCTTTCATAAGAAAACTAGTCCTATAAATGACTTTATCATAACTTAATTATCTGCCAAGACCCTGTATTCCAATGAGGTCACATTTGCAGGTACTAGGGGTTAGGACTTTGATATCTTTCAGGTGGGGGTGGGGCGCATTTAAGCTCACTAACAATTGCTTTTTCTCTAGCCCTGCAGCTCCTATCTGTTACTTCCCCCAAGCGCTGACTGCACTGTCCAGAATCTGACATTTTATCTTCCTGCCTCCAGCCTCTTGGGATTCTCTCTGTAACTGTAGGACAAGACCCACATCCAGTCTTGATCGTGCCTGGCCCCTCCAGGACACTACCTTTGTATTTGTCCGTCCCTCTATGTAAATAAGCTTTCCTTCATTTCCTTCCTCCCTTCCTTCCTTCCTCCCTCCCTTCCTTCCTTCCTTCCTTCCTTCCTTCCTTCCTTCCTTCCTTCCTTCCTTCCTTCCTTCCATTTCCACCAGGAACCTTGTACTTGTCCACCTAGACCCTGAAGTGTGACCTCTTCCATTCTTACCCCTACTGTGTCCAGTCCTTGGTGATAGTGTGTCCTGGTGGCAGTCTATGACCCACACTTACTGATTCCCCTCCGAAACCACATTTAAGAGAACAGGGAGTATCTTATCTAGGTACTTGGCAAGAGCAAACCCTCAAGGAGTAACTATTGAAATAAGTTAGTGAATTCTATTTCATCTCTTCCAGAAAACTGTCCCTGCGAATATCTGAATAGAGTCCTGTGGGGGTGAGGAGGGCAAGTTCTGGGGTCAGAATGCCTTGTCGTAAGTCCTTGTTCCCCTCAGAGACTCACTGTGCAATCTTGGGCCACTTTGTCTCTCTGCACCCCAGTTCACTATGAAAGGAGATGGTTGCAATGCCAACGTCACAGGTATGTTGTGAGGATAAAACGGGTTCATACCTGTACGTAACGCATTTCAAACAGCTCCATGAACATGCTAAACATTTGCAAACGTGGCCACTAGGATAATTTAGCACAGCCCGTGCTTCCCCCACCTCCTTTCCACAGTGGCTCCATTCTGCTTCTAAACATGCCCAGATCTCCCTTTCTGTATTAATTTTCTGTTGCAGCTGTAACACATAACCACAAGCTTAGTGGTAATCTGAAGCAACTCAAGTGTGTTTTGGTTGCCATCAGGAAGTCTCAAGTCCAAAATGGGTCTCACTGGGGTAAAATCAAGAAGCCAGCAGGGCAGCATTCCTTGTGAAGACTCAGAGAGGGCCCATTTTCTGCTTTTTCCAGCTTCTGGCAGCACCTGGCTCAGGGCTCCTTCCTCCATCTTCAAAGCCAACAGTGTAGATTCTCTTTTTTTTTTCTAATTTTTGAAATATTTCCATTGATTTTAGAGAGAGAGAAAGGGTGGAGCGAGGAGAGAGAGAGAGAAACATCAATAAGTTGCCTCCCATCTTAGTCCTGACCAGGCATTTAACCTGCAACCCGGGCATGTGCCCTTACTGAGAATCGAACCCATGACCTTTTGCTGTACAAGATGGTACTCCAACCAACTGAGCCACACTGAGCCAGGCAGTAGTGCAGGCTCCTGAAATCTCTGATTCTGACATCTGCCTTAGTCGTCCTCTTCTCTGGTCCTCTTGCTTTCCTCTTTCAAGGACATACGTGATTACATTGGACCCAGCAGCATAATCCGAAATAATCTTCTAACTCCTGACCCTTAACCAGGTCTGCAAAGTCTCTTTTGCCATGTAAGGTAACATACTCTCAGCTTACAGGGATTAGGATGTAGACATCTTTTGAGGGGGCTATGATTCTGCCTGCCGCATCTCTGCAGGTATTCGGCCTGTATGATGGGCTTGGGGCCAGGAAACATGTGTTTATATTCAGGGTCTGACACCTAGAAGCTGTGTGGCCTTGAATGGAACATGTGACCTCCCTGCGCCTGATCTCTCCTCAGCAGAAGAGGAGTGAGAAAGCAGGCACTGAGAAAAGGCAGTAGGGGAGCTCTGTGCCTGGCCAAGCACATCCTTGGTGACTAGCGGTTGTTTGACTCTTCTCTGTTCTTTTCCCCCAGATTGAGCCCTTCCTTTACTGCCTGCAACCAACAGCCTTCTGCTTGTCTAAAGCAAGGAAGGACTGCAGTTGACACCCCCTGCCCTGGCCACCCAGTGTGACCCTCTGCCTTTGCCTTTACCTTGTCGCCTTGGCTAGTTATGTTAGGGCAGGATTTGCTTTTTGTTTGCTTAGAAGACTTCATGAGGTATTTCTGATTTCTCATAGTGCTCCACAGGCAGACTTCTCTTCAAAGCAAAAACGATGTTTGTTTGGTCGGTTTACCTCCTGTTCATTAGTCTTGCCTCTGAAGGTCGCAAGTCTCCGAATAGAGAATGACATTCATGGAGATCAAAACCTGGGCAGCTGGAAACCTGGGAGCCCGTGGAGAGATTGGGCACACTAGCAGGGTTCTGATGGAACTCCAGGAAGGAGAAAAAGCAGACTCAAGCAGAAAATGGGAAAAAAGGAATGCTAAGGGGAGTCTGATGAGATGATTAACCCACATTTGCAGTTCATGCATTTTTGTCAAACTTCCAGAATAACTTTGGGAGTTGGGCACAGAGCATCTCTTTCAGGGCGAAGAGAGTAAATGCTTGATTTCCTGATTCATCAGCTCTGGGATGGATCACTATCATTTACATTTCTAGCAAGTCCCTAGGTGATGCTGACATTGTTGGGGCATTGCATTTTGAGGACCACTGGGCTAGTGAGGCGAGATGTCTGTCCTATGAGTAAAGGTGTCTCTGGATCCATTCCAGCCCTAGGGCTCAGACAGATCAGATTTCATGCTGCTAGGAAAGCCTACATAACTGTACTAACTACTTTCCCGGGTGTAGGTACAGTTCTTGCCTGCAAAGAGTTTGTAGTCAAATGAGAGAGATGAAAATTACATGTCATAAAAGCAACTAGAATTTTATATCCTAGAGACTACAAAATGAAACTCAGGCTTCTCTTTCTCTTTGAATTTCTCCCTGACCACGCCAGTCAGAAAAAAAAGTCTCTTCTCGTAATCCTCATTGTGTCTTGGGCATTGTCTCCCTTGTCGGGCTCTATGTAAGAAACTATGTTTCCTGTTTCTCTCTTTCACTAGGCTGTAAAATGCCTGAGGTCTAGGATCTCATGCTATGTATCTTAACTGCATATAGTAAGTGCTCAATAAATACCTGAGAGATGAATGGATGCATGAAGGGCCAAAGAAGTAAAGGAGACAATACGATTAACCGGAAGTTTCCATGAGAATGAAGAATTTACGTTCCTCTTAATAGAGAAATCTCCGTTTATCAGGTAGCCTTTCTGGACATCCCAAAGAAACTAACATCACCTTATCCATGATTGAGTCACATGACCAAACCTAGCTGCAGACAATGTGGAGAAGTGCAGTCTTCTTTTTTCCTGTGGAGTAATATAACCAGTTAAAAAGAAGGAAGATAAGAGTGGATATTGGGCCCTGACTGGTGTGGCTTGGTGGGTTGGGGGTTGTCCCACAAACTGAAAGGTCACCAGTTCAATCCCTGTCAGGGCACATGCCTGGGTTGTGGGCCAGGTCCCTGGTTGGGGGTGTGAGAGAGGCAGCCGATCGATGTTTCTCTCCTTCTCTTTCTCCTTCCCTTTCCCTCTCTCTAAAAATAAATAAATAAAATCTTTAAAAGGAAAAAAGGAGTGGATATTGGGCTGACAGCCAGCAGTATCTGCCACATGAGGAACGGGATTCTGCAGGGTGGAGGGGAATCTGGAAAGACCGCCTCCAGCAGGAGAAGCAAGGTGGAAACTGCCTGTTTGTCTTCAAGGCCTCTTTGAGGCTGAGGAAGGCCTGGTCAGACCTCTCTGTGTGTTATTTAAAAATAAAGAAATGCAAAAACAGAGTTTCAGAAATTGGTTTCTGTTCACCCATTTAAATGAAACAAGGTAGCACTTTTAATTTGTTTCTACAGTAACAGGCTGTGTGACACTTGGCAAAAGTTCCACTAGAGCATCAGGCCATGGTTGCATTTAACACCCCTGTGAAGGTGAGGTCCAGGCCAGTGGCTGCTGTGTCCATCCGCCTCCCAGTGTCTGTCATGGCAAACCCACCATGTTCTGTGATATTGTCCTTTTAACTGGTGTTCCCTACCAGGCCCGAGAACGTTGATGTCAAGCTCCCCCCTCCCTACCTCACCCTCCCCCACCCCGTCCTCATACTCCCTACTGCCCAGCCCCCTTGCACAGTGCCTGGCACCCAGCCCGTCCTTTGAGGGAGAGATTCTGAGTCAGCAGCAGCTCCAGGCCCTCCTCAGAGATGCCCAAATGCCAGGGCCCAGGATTCTCCCCACATGACTGTAGTTCAGAGGCCTCTGGGTTTGCCCTATGACTGGTGAGTTTTTCTCTGAGAAGCCTCTTGTGTTCCCCATTCTATGCCACACTGAACAGGCCCTATCCTCCCTATTTCCTCTCCTACACAGAGCTTCTGGGCAGCCAGTGGTTAAGTCCATGGTGGGAAGCCATTGTGTGTGAAACACACAGGGACAGCAGGCACGCAAAACTACTTCCCTGCCCTGCATGTGGCATAATTGTATTTTCAGGGAGGGCCGATCTATTAGCCAGGTACAGGTCTCGACTGTGTAACTTTTATAAAGGAAACACTAAAGGCTTCTCAGGGTGAAGGATATTATAATTATGGATGATTTATAGTCTCCAGCTAATGTATACATTGCACTTTGGGAGAATGTTCTACTTGATGTGGCCAGAAACATTAAGCAAAAACAGTGTTGTGGCCTGGGTTAGAAACTCATCTTTTGTTTTATGTCCAATCTATCCAGTGCTAAAATATTTGGAATGACATGTCTGCATGCTGCTGTGAAGGAAATGCGAATATAATATGTGCATTTCTGATTCAGGCCAGTTGTAATTTCCTTCTACAATACCTCACTAGTTTAGCATGTTCATTCCTCAGTGGAATGTTTGTGGCATATTGCAGTACAAAAGAAAATAATAATAATAATTTCAGGGCTAATAGAGACCTTAGTGGTTATCTAGCCCAGGGTGTCCCAACTCAAATTACAATGTCGACTGGTAAGTGATCCAGCTTTTATGATCTGGAATCCAGCACTGAGAGGAAAGAGGAAAACAAGGAAGAAGCAGTGAAAGTCCGTGAAGAGGGAATGCAGCCCCTTTGCCCTGTGGCCCTGGTTAAGAACGGGCAGGCACAGGGGTGAGTCCTACCTCCACCTACCGCCGAGGCCACCTTTGATAAGTCACAGGATTGCTCTGGACCTCAGGGTTTGTAAAGTTACCTGACCCAAGTTTCTATGCCCAATGGTTTGAAAGGCCAAAGCTAAAAAAAAAAATCACAGTTGAGAGTAAGGAAAGATTTCTTGATCAAAAAGACACCAAGCAAGAAGATGAGAAATATAATAGTGCCTTAAATCCATCTTGCTTGCTGGACTAGGTTAAAGGTTTTTAAGGGGTTAGGGGGGACCAGGTATGTGGAAGTGCTGGCAGAGCAAGTTTTAAGTGGAGGACCTTGGAATTTGGCCATTTATGGTAAAGGGACATCAACACCAGATCTCCCTGGACATTAAACCCTTTGCTTCTGAAAGGGTTTCTTCTGGCGTTCAAGTTCCAGCTTTGTCCTGGTCCTTTGGTTTTGTGTGGGTGGGGACTTTGGCTGTGGGTACAACTGGAGGTCAAATTTCTCTTCTCTGCTCATGCTTTGGCTACAGGATTTCAATCTTGTTCTGTTGTCTCTGAAAAGCAACTCAGTATCTCCTTAAATAGGATAGACCATTTGGAGCTGGTTCTACGTTTACATTCAGTCCATCAAAAAGGGGATTATGGTTCCATGGAATTCCAAGGTGGAGCAGGAGGAAGTTTTCCACACCCAGCAATTCTCCAACACCAGCAGGGTGTCCTACAATTCAACTTATTTTATACGCTGTCTACCTGGAGGCAGCATCCCCTCACACAGGTTAAGGGCTCAGTCCCACGAGACTGCTCCTCCTCTCTCTCTCTCTCTCTCTCTCTCTCTCTCCCTCTCTCCCTCTCTCCCTCTCTCCCTCTCTCCGCAGACTCATATCAAGTCATGGTTGTCACCTGTTTCTAACTGATAGGCTATAGATTGGAGGTCTGACAGTATCCTTCTTGAGTTCAATTAATTTGCTAAACTGGCTCAGAGAACTCAGAGAAACATTTTACTTGCTAAACATCCTCTTATTGTAAGCATGTAACTCAGGAACAGCCAGATGGAAGAGGTGCATAGGGCAAGGCATGGGGAAAGGGTTCAGGACTTCGATGCCACTCCTCTCAAATCCCCAGGTGTTCACCATCCTGAAAGCTCTGTGAACCCTGTTCTTTAGGATTTTTTAATGGAGGCTTCATTACATAGGCCTGAGTAATTAAATTACTGGTCACTGGTGGTGGATTCAGCCTCCAGCACCTAACCCCACCCCCAAAGTGAGGGGAGGGGTGGAATGAAAATTCCAACCCTCTAATCACATAGTTTGTTCTCCAGGCAACCAGACCTCCCTCCTAAATGAAGACCAAAGGTCACTTAATTAACATAACAAGAGACACCTTTTGCTGCTCTTATCACAGAGCATATTCCAAGGGATTTAGGAGCTCTGTGCCAGAAATGGGTGTGAAGACCAAATATGCATTTCTTATTATAAATCAGTTAGGTAATATATACAAATTATCGCTGTGGCCATGGCATTGCCAAGGAGGAAACAGGGCTCAGCTGGTGAAAGTCAGCCTTGCTCACCACAGACAAGGATTGCGGAGTATTCATCATTTTACTAGGTAAGATCTGGGTTCTGAGGGAGCTTGCCCAAGGTCATCTAGCTAATTAGAGAGGGAGCTGTGCTCTCTCCACTCAGGGTGGAGGCACTGGTGTTTGTTTAGCTGTAACTTGAACAGACGTCCTAAGATGATCTCCCTTGTTCTCCTACCAGCTGGGTGAGGTCTCTGCTCCTAGGCACTTGCTGGAATTCCAGCAAAAAAAGGGTCTTTAGTTGTTCCACTTACTGTGTCTTGAACTAGGCAGAGAACTGCCTATTTCTTCCCAGGGGATGCTGCTCACCCTGCATAGGAGAAAGGAAATGAATTTTAGTTTCCTAGAAGTGCATCAGTGAAGTATCACCTTCAGACTTTTGCCAGATCCACATATCACATTAATTATTATTTTCTTGCTATTTTTCCTTGAATTGTTAAAAATTACCAACTGTGGAATCAATCTAACCAATGACCTGTTTGGGCTTTTTTTTTTTTTTTTTTTTTTTTTTTTTTTTTTTTTTTTTTTTAAGATTTTATTTATTTATTTTTAGAGAGAGGGGAAAGGAAGAAGAAAGGGAGGGAGAGAAACATCAATGTGTGGTTGTCCCTTGCATGCCCCCTACTGGGGACCTGGCCCACAACCCAGGCATGTGCCCTGACTGGGGATCGAACCAGTGACTCTTTGGGTCGCAGGCCCACACTCAGTCCACTGAGCCACACTAGCCAGGGCCAATAACCTTTTGTGTTTTTTTTTTAATACACTTTTCTTTATTGAGGTGAAATTCAAATGACATGCAACTAACCCATTTAAAATGCATGATTCAGTGGCATTTAGTACATTCATGCCATTGTACAACCACCAACACTTTCCAGTTTCAAAATATCTTTCTTTATCACCCCAAAAGAACACCATGTAGCCCTGGCTGGTGTGGCTCAATGGATTGATTGCTGGCCTGCAAACCAGTTCGATTCTCAGTCAGGGCACATGCCTGGGTTACAGGCCAGGTCCCCAGTGGGGGGTGCGCCAGAGGAAACCACACATTGATGTTTCTCTCCCTTTCTTCCTCCCTCCATTCTCCTCTCTGAAAACAAATAAATAAAATATTAAATAAATAAAAAAGAACACCTTTTCTATGTTAAAGTAATCACTGTTCATCTTCCCCTTCCCTCATTTCCTAGATAACCTCTAATCTGCTTTCTATTTCTAGAAATTCACCAATTCTGGATATTTTATATCAAAGAATCATACAATTTCTGACCTTTTATATGACTTGTTTCACTGAGCATATTCTAAATGTTCATCCAGGTTATAATAGGTATCAATACTTGATTCCTTTTCATGGCTGAATAATATTCCATTGTATGGCTATACCACCATTGACTTCCCCTTAATTTTTAAAATTTTTTATTGTTATTATATTACAGTTGTCCCAGATTTTCCTCCTTTGCCCTCCTCTGCCCAGCCCACCCTCTGCTTCCACAGTCAATCCCCACACAGTTGTCCGTGTCTGTGGGTCATTCATACATGTTCTTAGAGTAGCCCCTTCCCCTTCTTTCCTCCATTTTCCCCCTCCCCCTTCCCTCTGGTTGCTGCCAGTCTGTTCCATGTTTCCATGCCTCTGGTTCTATTTTGCTCATTAGTTTATTTTGTTCATTAGGTTCTTCTTATAGGTGAGATCATATAGTATTTACCTTTCACCAACTGGCTTATTTCACTTAACATAATATCCTTCAGTTCTATGAATGCTGTCGCAAAAGGTAGGACTTTCTTCTTTCTTTCCACTGTGTAAGTATTCCATTGTGTAAATGTATCACAGTTTTTTGATCCACTCATTTGCTGATGTTCACTTACACTGTTTCAGCATTTGGCTATTGTAAATGGCACTGCTATGAACATAGCCGTGCTTAAGTTCTTTTGAATTGGTGATTCAGGATTCATAAGGTATATTCCCAGCTGTGGAATTGCTGGGTCAGTAGACAGCTCCATTTTTAGTTTTTTGAGGAAATTCCATATTGTTTTACACTGTGGCTGCACCAGTCTGCATTCTTACCAACAGTGCCAGAGTTCCCTTTTCTCCACATCCTCACCAGCCCTGGTGGTTTGCTGATTTCTTAATGATGGCCATTTTGACAGGTGTGAGGTGATACCTCACCGTGGTTTTAATTTGCATCTCTCTGATGGCTAGTGACATTAAGCATCTTTTCATATGTTTATGAGCTATCTGTATGTCCTCCTTGGAGAAGTATCTATTCAAGTTCTTTGCCCATTTTGAACTGGATTGTTTATTTTCCTGGTGTTGAGTTATATGAGTTCTTTATATATTTTGGAGATTAAACCCTTGTCTGATGTATCATTATCAAATGTTCTTTCACATGTTCAGTTCCCTTTTCATTTTGTTGATGGTTTCTTTAGCTGTGCAGAAGCTTTTTAATTTGATGTATTCCCATTTGTTTATTTTTTCCTTTATTTCCTTTGCCTAGGAGATATATCAGCAAAAATATTGCTACATGGGATACCTGAAATTTTACTGCCTATGTTTTCCTCTAGAACTTCTTTGGTGCCACAACTTATATTTAAGTCTTTTATTCATTTTTAGTTTATTCTGGTGTATGGCGTAAGTTTGTGGTCTAGTTTGATTTCTTTGCATGTACCAGTCCAGTTCTCCCAACACATTTATGGAAGAGACTGTCTTTACTCCATTGTATGTTCATGCCCCTTTTGCCAAATATTAATTGACCATAGAGACATGGATTTATTTCTGGGTTCTCTATTCTGTTCCATTGATCTATGTGTCTGTTCTTATGCCAGTACCAGACTGTTTGGATTACAGTGGCCTTGTAGTATAGTTTGATATTGGGTATTATGATCCCTCCTACTTTTTCTTCTTTCACAAGATTGCTGGGGTCATTTTTGGTTCCATATAAATTTTTGAAATATTTGTTCTATATCTACGAAATATGCAATTGCTATTTTAATAGGAGTTACATTGAGTCTATAGATTGCTTTGGGTAGTATGAAAATTTTAATGATGTTAATTCTTCCAGTCCATGAACACAGTACATACTTCCATTTATTTGTATTCTCCTCAATTTCTTTCTTCAGTGTTCTAGTTTTCCAAGTACAAATCTTTTACCTCCTTGGTTAAATTTTGTCCTAGGTACTTTATTTTTCTTGTTGCTATAGTAAATGAGATTTTTTTCCTAGTTTCTGTTTCTGATATTTCATTGTTGGTGTACCAAAATGCCATCAATTTCTGATATTGACTTTTTATCCCTCTATTTTGCCAAACTCACTTATTAGGTCAGGTAGTTTTTTGGTGGAAACTATGTTGTTTTCTATGTACCCTATCATGTTGTCTACAAATAATAACAGTTTTACTTCCTCCTTTCCAATTTGGATGCCTTTTATTTCCTTTTCTTGTCTGATCACTGTGGCTAGAATATCCAGTACTATGTTGAATAAGAGTGGTGAAAGTAGACACCCTTGTCTTGTCCCTGATCTTAAGGGGAAAGCTTTTAGGTTTTGCCCCTTGAGTATACTGTTGGCTGTGGGTTTCTCATATATGACTTTTGTTATTTTGAGGTATGCTTCCTCTATTCCCATTTTGCTGGTGTTTGTATCATAATGGGTGCTGGATTTTATGAAATGCTTTTTCAGTATCTATTATATGAACATGTGATTTTTGTCATTCATTTTGTCTATGAGGTGTATTACATTTATTTTTTTGTGAATATTGTACCATCCTTGCATCCCTGGGATGAATCCCACTTGATTATGGTGTATGATATTTTTAATGTATTGCTGGATCCCGATTGCCAATATTTTT
>VMDR010007748.1:0-39237 GCA_007922815.1 Macrotus californicus
TAGGCAGTCCATTATTGCCCAAAACATCATTATGTAGTGCATGACTGTATTCTCATTGCATAGGACATAGCCAAATACTTTAAGTGTTCAATATTATTATACATCTTATATTTTGCCCTTCATAAAGTATGTTATGAATCTTGGAGCATGTTTCCTAATTACAACACTTTCTATAGGGAAATCCTAGCCACTTTCAAGATTTGTGCTTTATGGCATAGTTTAAAAGTATACATTGTAGCAAAAGTGAAAGAAAAACTCCTTATATCTCTCTGAATATTTCCTATTTCCTATCACCAAGTTGGATGTGGACAACATAGGATCAGTCAATATTTGTTTTTATGTTTTCAAGTTTTAGATACATCTTTCCCTTCTTAAGTTCTGAGGCACTGAGGTAATGCTCTGTCATGGTTGCAAGTTTTGGTGCAGAAAAGCAAACAGAGACTTATGAACAGGGATACTCCTGGCAGCATAATTTATGATAACTAAAAATAGAAAGTATTTTAGATTTCAAACAGAAGGTGAATAGTCAAATAAATCACTATATATTCAAGTAACTAAATATGACATAAGTATTAATAATCATGAGTTTAAAGAATAATTAATACCATGGGGAATATGCTCATGTAAAATGTTAAGTAAAAAGGTTTTTAGAGGCTAAGAGAAAAAAATCAGAATGGAAAACCACATGTACTGTGCAGTCTGAATGTCCGCTAGCACCTTGCCACTTTGGTTGATCTATGGGCTGGCATCACAGGCATAGCCTAGAGCTTATCAGAAAGTCAGACTCTTAGGCTCCACTCCAAACCCACTGAATCAAAATCATCAGGTGATTCTTCAGTGCATCAAAGCCTGAGAAGCATTGCCTAGGTCTTATTGACTTGGAGAGTGGCATCTGGTTACTTTAACAATTTGAACTGAAGTTCACTAGATCTTTAGCACCCACATACCTAACACAAGATCACAGCCACCCTCCAAACATATTATCCAGTGTCTTCAAATGGGTGTCCATAAGTGTAGACTCAGGTACTGGGGTGTTGGCTTTACTTTTCCCTCAACATCCCCAAGGGGAAAAATTATCTTTGATCATGATAATTATTTAAAAATTCTGTCAAAGAAAGTGGGAAGGGATGTATTTTTGTTCACCCTTGCAGTTTCTCATTGAAAATGCCTTTTGTGTAATCTCTGCCAGTTCATTTTCCTTTCTGCTCTTTTCTATCTCTTGCATGCCTCTTCTCATACCTAAGAATCCTGAGAAGAGCTCAGAAGGAGACCCGATTTCCCAGGATTAAGAGAAACAAGTGTATCCTCATATTGCAATGATGAACACCGCCACAAAAAGCAACAAGCATGCTCTCCTACCTCTCCATACTGGGACATGGGAATTACTATTCCTCTTGGACATTGGTGCTAACCTTGCTAACATGGTTTATCCTGGTCCATTGCTGGTCAAAACTCCCCTCTGATCACTGCCCTCATGGTTAGGCAAGTCCACCTTGAGCCTTGGCCATGACTCTCAGTGCTTTAGGTTGTATGTGTGGCTCTACAAGGTCACGAGCTGTATTATGGTTCCTAAGTCATTTGTCTTCGCCCACTTAGTTGCTGGTGTCCTCTGATAAACCAGTGCAATGCTCTGGGCCAGAACTAGAAGTGCCTTTGGACTTTCTCTTCTCCAGGCTGGCATAGCCATCCTTCTCCACACCGCAGATATCACTTACCTGCCAAGAAAGGGAAATGGGAGAAGACATGGGCTTAAGGAGAAATTAGACAAGGACAATAGGGTTTGGGGCTAGGGAATGTTTTTCCTGAAAGTTCTCCAGGAAAAACATGGTGGTCTTGGTTATTTTCAAGCATGGAATATATAATGCAATAGAAAAGCAGAGTAATAGGAGTTAGGGGACATAGAGTTTTGTCCTGGTTCCCTCAGATCTTAAATTTTCCTCTTCATAGAATAATGGGCAAAAATATTTGCTCAGCCTGTCTCCAAGTTCTGGTTAAGTTTAAGGAGATAATATTTGGTAAGGGGGTTTGAAATCTATAAGATACAGTATTAGTACCAATAATATGCAACATCAATAAGAAGAAAGATTATCTGTGCCCAAAATTGTCCTAAAAACTCATTCCTAGCCACCTGGTAGAACTCATAAATTGGTATTGTATATTACAAGGTCAAGAGTAAACTTGGAGACTGGTTGAGATTGAAAACCAGTAGTACATTAGAAAGTGATACATTGCAGCTACCTGGTAGGGGAAATTGAAGGCATCCAGAAGACATAACGTGTTTATTACAGGAAAAAAAGCCATTCTGTTCCTAAAATATACAATAAAAGAAAATCCACATTTTATTTTTTCAAACCTCTATGTAATTGTTCAGATCCTAAATTTAGGAAGTTTTTGCATTTCATAACGTACCTTTCAGTCTATGTAGATTTGTAGCAAAATAAACACCATATGTACAATATAATGGCTTTGCTGATTTGGTTAACTTAGCTGAAGGCATCGTTGACTTCATCATTAAAATTCATTTCTCAGTGTTTCTTAGCTTTATTACTCTTTCATCAATTCTTTTCAGTTCTGTCATCATTCCTTTCCTCCTGTTTCTTTCCATTCTTATCTAAACTATTCTGAAATAATTATTGTAAAAGTTGGAAGGAGACAACGAACCTTTTTTATTGGAAAGAGATGAACCTTCCAAACTCATTCTCAGCTCATCATCACAACATCCAGAATATGGAGTGGAAATTCACATCTTGAGACTGCCTCGGTGCTTAAGCATGCAGAACAGATGTTTCATTTAGCAAGTTTTTCCAATTTATAATACATGATATTTCTATCTGTGTTAGAGGAACACTGCTTTGGGGAATGGGCCTTTCCATTTTCCCCAGCAAGCTGATGCAGGGAAGTGGACTGTTGACTCAACTTGTATTCACCTCAGGAGAGGAGGTTTTCAAATGCTGTTTGTTTATTTTCATCCAAGGACATCAAGGGGGAACAGTCACAGTTCCATTCTCTCACCTCTCTGCACCTGTCGCCTGGAATGCATTTAATTGGGTGCACCCATCTTGCAAAGCATGGCTTAATTCATATCTTTTGTGAAACTGAGGAATCCATCTCAGAGTGACAGCTCTTTTCTCAAACAGCTACATAGTATCTGTTGGTATTATTATTTTCATCAATATCATTAGCAATGTAGGAGAGAGAAAGGTGGTATTTGACAGGGAAGTGATATTTTCTTGAACTGTCCCTGTTGAACTGTAAGTCCTGTGATGTCAGAGACCATTCTTACCACCCTTTGGCACCTCTCACAATGGCTAGTATAGTGCTTTTCCCATGGTTGGTGTTTTAAGATTGCTTAGTTGATTATGTAAAACAACCTGGCTACTTGGGTAGCCTAACCTTGCTCTTGCATTTGGGCTAAAAGAGAAGAGAAAGAAGAAATAAGAAAATACAAATGAATCTTGAAAGCTATGGGGCAAAGAAAGGCAAGGAGCAAAATTGGCCTTAGTAGAAAAGCATGAAAATAGGAAGCGGATAATCCTCAGGTCTGAAGGTCAAGATTCTCTCCTGGTCTACATACTCACCGAATTTTGCTTCTCTTACTTCTCTTTCTTCCCTACAATGATTTGTCAAACAACCCTGAATAAATCTTCCAATTTCACATACTTAATAATGGCCAAACCACTTAATCTCACACATTGCTGGTGGGAGGGTCAGTTGACATAACCCTGAGTGGAAAGCAACTGGCCAGTGGATACCAAGAGTTCTGAAAGTAGCCGTTCCCATAATCTCAGTAATTCCGTTTCTGGTACTCGAATGAAAAGATTCTAAATCTGAACAAAGATGTGTGTACCTAAATTTTTCAATACAGTTTTATTTGTACAGAGACAGGAGCAGTAGAGCAAAAGGTGAATAAATTGTGACACAAGCCCCTTGCTTGAATGTTTATTAAAAAATTATTTTCAATCATGTTTTAAAAGCATTTCAGCCTATTTTATTTTTTAACTTAACATACAATATAATTGGCTTGACTTTTTCTGAGTGCACAATTCTATGAATATTAGCATCTGTATAGATTTGTGTGACCACCACCGAAATCAAGATGAAGATTAGTTTTATCATCCCAGAAAACTCCCTGTGCTGTTTCTTTGTAATCACACCTTGGCCACCATCCACTCCAGTCTTGACAACCAAGACTGTTCCCTGTACTTATAGTTTTGTCATTTTAGGAATGTCATATAAATGGAATGAATCATCAGTATGCACTTCCATCCTTTGACACTGGCTTCTTTCACTCAGTATGCACTTGAGGTTCATCAGCATTGTTATATGTATCTATAGCTCTTTTCTTTTTTTTTGCTGAGTAGCATTCCATTGCACTGAGGTACCACAGTTTATCCATTTACCCATTGGAAGACATTCTTTTTTCCCAGTGTTTGGTGATAAATACAGCTGCTCTGTACATCTATGCACAGGATTTTGTAGGAACATTAGTTTTCCTTCCTTTAGGGGAGACACATAGGAGTGGGCCTGCTGGGTCATTATGGTGTTAACTTCGTAAGAAATTGCCAAACTGGTTTCGAGAGTTGAAAGCATTTTTAATAATAAAGAAGGTGTTTATGTTATAAATGCTGAAGTAGGAAATGTATTTGCAGTATAAATTAGGCATAGGAAGGAATAGACTGGAAGGAAATAAAACAATAAAGTGGTTGTCTTGTGATTGGATTATAGGTAGGCTTTCCTTCTTTTCTGTGTAAACTCTCTGGCTTCTGACATCACCAAGCAACAAGCGACACCTGACATTCATCAAATGTGCATCAATTACACAAATACTAGTGCTCAGAGATCCCCTCCCTCTATTAATATCTTGTCTTGTCCAGAGTAGCTGCTCCCTAGTTTTTTTCTGGTATGAGCAAAGCCACAAAGTCAGAACAGGTTTGTGTATCTCTGAAACTTCTCTACTATAATATCAGGGTTCTCTCTCTGCCCCGCTGTTCCCCACTGTGTTGTGCTACTCTCTACCTGAAGGCTATTCTGAAAGCTTCCTCAGAACCACTGACCGTTCGTGTTCTTTCAGCTTGACCCCCGGGAGAGCTCCTACAGCTTGTCTGGTGGTTCCTGGTGACACTTTTCCTTCCATCGTTCATGGACATGCTGAGGTGAGGCCGGGGTGGGAGGGGAACAATCCAACACTGTGCCCTCTGGCCACTGTTTTGCTGACACCACAGACTTGAGCCTCACTCAATAATGTCTTCTCTCAGGAGATGATGACTCTGCCTCCATTTCAGCCTCCCAGGCTACTTTGGAGTAGCCTAAGACTATTAGGCAGGTGTTTCATGAGAGAAGCCCATTGTGGACCAAGATAAATTTCCCTCCCACAGGACTCTTTAACCCCCGTTGGATCAGCACACCTGCTTCATTCAGTATCTACAAGCCTCTAAGGCCTTAGAGAAGCTGCCTGGCATTCTCGGGCAGGACCCCACAGACCTCTAGGGGGCAATGTTGTCTCACTCCACATGCACGTTGAACTCATTCTCAGCTCAAAACCAGCCAAATTTTCATTGCACCAGTATTTTCCAAATATTCAGTGAGTACTCATAACTTGTATGATCAGAAAAAATAACACATCAGTAATAAGCTAAAGAAAGCAGGGAATTATTTAAACTCTAAACAAAATACGTATAGAGGGCATTGCCTAAAATGTAAAAATAGCCTCTGTTTACAGTCTACTTTCTCAGCCATTGCTTTCTCTGTTAATTTTTCTCATGATTCAGAGCTAACTATTATGCATTATTTAGTCGGGTAGCTAGATTATGCGGCTCTTGATTGTAATTTTCCATATTTAAAATAGCATTAGATCTAAAATCATTTTAGTAGTATACTACCCTCAGGGGAAGCTGAGAATAATACTTCTTCCCCCTCTATTGTACAAAGACAACAGGGAACTGAGTGGATGGATGTTAGCCTTAGTTCTTAGAAGAACATCTATATAGACGTAAAATTTTCTAGTAAGTGAAAAGATAATGCTACCGTTTATACACAAAAGGGCATGAGTTTTGAGTCTGTTGAGTTGGGCTATTTGACTTGGGCTAGTTCCCCCATGCCCTCCCTGTGACCGGCCTCTGACTGATGAAGGGGGCATGCAGGGTTATTAGAGGTGTGGCCAGGAAAACAGGCTGGCCAGAGGTATGAGTTAGAAATAAAGATAACCAAATTATGCCATATTCTTGGACAGATACCAACCCCTTGAGGAGAAAACTATTCATTCACCAAATATTTATGGAGTGCTCTCTATGTGTGAAGCACTGACTGTTCCAGGTGCTAGGAATATAGTAGAAAACTGCACAGAAAAAGGAAAAAATTTCTGCTCTTATAGAGTTTACATTCTGGGCATGGGTAGCTACAAAAGGAGATGGCTACAAAAGAAAAATAAAGAGGAAAAGTATCCTTTTGAGAATTAAAATAGTATGGAGACTGACTTGTGGGGGCTGCTTTATATTAGGTAGTCAATGGAGGCCTCTTTTGGGAGGCGGGATTTAAGCTGAGATTGGAGTGATGTCGAGCTATCTTTATCCGGGGGAAAAGAAACACCCAATACAAAGGCTGGAACAAATTGAATCGGTTCAGGAAACAAAAGTAGGCAAGAGTAGCTGCAGTACAGTGGTGAAGGATGAAGATGAAGTCAGAAAGGCAGGTGAAGAGTCTGGTCAAGCAACAGCCTTATAGGCCAAGGTAAGGAATTTGAAACTGTTTTAATACAATGAGAGATGTGGAGGGTTTCACACAGAGAAGTGAAATGATCTGATACAGCTTTTTAAAAACCATTCTGACTACCATTAGGAGGGCAAGCTTGGGAACATGGAGAACATTGAGGCAGTTATCACCGCAAGTGAGGCCAGAAGCAATGAAGGTATGGACCAGGATTGAAGCAGTAGAGACAGAAGGAAGGGGACAGAGTCACTATATATCATTTGGAGATGGAGTTGTTGGGATTCGTTGATTTATTAGATGTACACAGTGGCAGGTGGCTGTGAATTAAGGGACTACTCCTAGCTTTTTAGTTTGAAAAACTGATAGGATGGTAGTTCCATCAGCTGAGATGAAAAGACAGAAGAGCATGTTTCAGGGGGAAAGTTGGTGTTGAACATGTGGCCCTACTAGCCAAGTCTTTCTCTGGGTGACTTCAGGCTTATCGCTCTGCAGCTGCTGGGTGGAAGGGTGTGTGGTCTGACTGGCAACCACTGTGCTTGATAAGCTGATCCAGAGTTTTACCCAGAAGGGGAAATCCAGGGGTGGGTATAAAGTCACAGGCCAGCAACCTGTTACTCCAACAAAGAAATATGTATTAAGGTGATTGATACATAAGCATCTAGAAAGAGTAGCTCCTTAAAGTGGCTTAATGCCAACTCATTTGAGCCCCCACCACCACTTCTTGGCAGAATATTTTAAAAGATTTTATTTATTTATTTTTAGAGAGAGGGGAAAGGAAGGTGAAAGGGAGGAAGAGAAACATTGATGTGCAAGAAAGCCATCAATTGGCTGCCTCTCGTGCACCCCCAACCAGGAACCTGGCTGGCAACCCAGGCATGTGCCCTGATTGGGAATCGAGTCAACGACCCTTAAGTTTGCAGGGCGACACCCAACCCATTGAGCTACACTACTCAGGGCTCTTGACAGAATTTTCTGATTTGTTTTAACTATGGAGAGTTATATTTTATATGTAGTCATATAAATTGGAACACATGCATAACCTGGATTCTAAATATTTATTTTAATGTTTCAACATCACTGAAATTTAAGTAAAGGAAGACTTGGGTTTCCATATAGTGGGCACATGTGTTTAAAAATAAGAAGTTTGAGATGGTTAAAAAATAGTAAACCTGTAAACAGCTCTTAAAAGCATATTTTCAGTCCCCAAAAGTTTATAATGTAAAGAAATGCTTTAGTTTTTGACTACAAAGCTGGAGTATTTTGAAGAATTTTGAAGTGCTACATTTACTCATAGAGATCCTAAATAATCATAGTCCACGATCATGCATGCCTTCTTTAGTTAATCATTAAAGGGATTCTCTTAGTAGAAAGGCTGCCACAGCTTTGGTTTCCTTCTGGGGAACGGGACCTGTCCACTTCATGAGGCTCTTTCTATATTGGGGTCTGCAGTAAGAGTCATATTCTCCTGAGAGTTGTGGGGTCCCCAGTTATACCCTTGAAAAGGTAGGAGGTTCAGGAGCATGAGGGCTGGATCCAGCAACCAGAACCTTACATCACATGCCAGATTCCCCAAAGCAAACACCCAGGGAGGGCTTATCCGGGCATAATCACCTTCACCTCCTACTTTTCCCCTAGGGTTGCTTACAAGTTTCTCTGCCCATCACAAGGATGAAGGACTTTGGAGAATGATTGAATGGCAGAATTTAGTAGCATATTCTTTGTACCTTCAGTCTATTTGAGCAGCCTGGGCATGGGCCAAGGAAGCCCTTCTTGCAGAATATGAATCATTTATAGAACATAACTAAGAGATTCTGATACAGGACTAATGAACATTACAATGGCTTCCTGGGCTCTGCACAAACTGGTTTCCCATTTATCTCCCTGCCCTTGTTCCCTACCATTGTCTCCCTGGTGCACTATGTTCCAGCCACTCTGGCCTCCCTGTTTTACTCAAAAACAGACAACACTTTACCTTGGGGACTTCGCCTTTGTCGGTCTCTCCCTAGAACACTCTCTTCTGTGTCTGCACAGCTTGCTTCCTTACCTCCTTTAAGTCTTGGCCTCAATGTCACTTTTGGAAAAATCCTACTCTTGTTAAGCCCATTTAATGTTGCTAACTTCACCATTCATACTTGCCTTTCTCATTATCCAGTTCTTTTTTCCCAGAGCATTTGTGATTTTCTAATATATAATATCATGTATGTATATATTATAGTTATTGCTTATTGTCTATGTCGTCCCACTAGAATAGAGTTCCACAAATGGTCGAGTGTTGGCCTTTTTTTTGTTTTGTTCTTGTTGTTCACTACTGATTTCCCCAGGCCTACAACAGTGCCTGGCACGTAATGAGCTTGCAATAACAGTTGTAGATTAAATGATTCAACATAGTACATATGAGAAAACTAAAGCTCGGTGTAGTCCCTGCTCTTCACACTAGCACACTACCCAGGGGCTGTTCTCTCCCAGCACTGCTGACCAGCTGCCAGTCAGTCTTCAGTGTGCCTGGATGGTGCCTGGCCTTGACCCCAGTGTCTGCGCCGCCCTTGCTCAGGATGCATACGCCACCACTGCTGCCCTTGACCCCACCCAGGAACACAATGTTAGCACCTTGTCCAGGTTTGAAACTCCTCAAGTGTCAAAGTCCTTTCTCAGCCTGTGCCTGCTTCCTGCGTTCTTGCTCTTCTCCACATCACCGCAGACATGCTCCTCTCTTACGGTCAGCAGCCCTTCCTGGGAAGACGGGCTTTAGGGCAGGGCGCCAACCTCCCCAGCTCCCCCTGCTATGCTCCCTGGGTGAGGAGCTCTTTTTCCTGTGAAGATTTTCCTGCCAACCATCAGAGGGAACTAGACCTGGTACAGTAAAAACACGAACAAGGAATTTAAAATGTTATGAAATCTTATAAAATTTTTACAGTTGTGTTTTCTTATATGTATTTCTTTCTTTTTTTAGCTTTACTGGTGAATTTTTAAATATACTTTATTTCTATTTTATTTTTTCCATTACCATTTATCCCCCGAATCCCCTCTTCCACTCCCACCTACCCCCTACCCCCAGCAATCACCACATTCTTGTCCTGGTCCTTGAGTTCTTTTTCTTTTATGCTTGATCCCACCACCACCCATCCCTGCCCTCCCCCACCCCCGTGAGCTGGCAGCCTGCTCTCTATCTGTGAGTCTGTCTCTGTTTTGCTTGTTAGTTTGGTTGATTTCCCACATATGAGTGAAATCGTATGGTACTTGTCTTTCTCTGACTGGTTCATTTCACTTAGCGTATATTCTCTAGGTCCATCCATGCCGTCGCCAAGGGTAAATTTTTCTTCTTGTTTATGGCCAAGTAGTATTCCATTGTGTAAATGTACCATAAATGTTTTATCCATTCATCTAATGATAGACACTTGGGCTGCTTCCAAATCTTGGCTATTGTAAATAATGCTGCAGTGAACACAGTGGCGCATATAATCTTTCAAATTAGTGTTTCAGGTTTCTTTGGATAAATTCCCAGAAGTGGAGTTGCTGAGTCATAAGGCAGTTTCATTTTTAGTTTTTTGAGGTAACTCCATTCAGTTTTCCACAGTGGCTGCCCCAGTCTGCATTCCCACCAACAGTGCTAAAGGTTTCCTTCCCCTTTCTCCACATCCTCACCAGTACTTATTGTTGGTTGATTTATTGATGATAGCTATTCTGACAGGTGTGAGATGGTATCTCACTGTGGTTTTAATTTGCATTTCTCTGACGATTAGTGACAGTGAGCATCTTTTCATATGTCTGTTGGCCATCTGTATGTGGAGAAGTGTCTATTCGGGTTCTTTGACCAGTTTTTAATTGGATTTGTTTTGGTGTTGAGTTTTATAAGTTCTTCATACATTTCGGATATTAACCCTTTATCAGATATATTATTGGCAAATATGATCTCCCATTCAGTGGTTTGTCTTTTCATTTTGTTGGTGGTTTCCTTTGCTGTGCAAAAACTTTTTAGTTTGATGTAATCTCATTTGTTTATTTTTAATTTTGTATCCCTTGCCTGAGGAGATATATCAGAAAAAATATTGCTAAGAGCAATGTCTGAGATTTTACTGCCTATGTTTTCTTCTAGGCTTTTTATGGATTTCAGTCTAACATTTAAGTCTTTAATCCACCTTGAATTCATTCTTGTGTGTGGCATAAGAAAGTGATCTAGATTCATTTTTCTGCATGTATCTGTTCAATTTTCCCAACACCATTTATTGAATAAACTATCTTTAGCCCATTGTATGTGCTCGCTTCCTCTGTCAAATATTAATTGACTATAAATGTGGAGGTTTATTTCCAGGTTCTCTATTCTGTTCCATTGATCCATGTGTCTTTTTTTATATGCCAGTAACATGCTGTTTTGGTTACTATGGCCTTATATATAGTTTGATTTTGGTAGCATGAATCCTCCAACTTTGTTCTTCTTTCTTAAGATTGCTGTTGCATAGATTCTATTTTCTGAAATTTCCTTTATTTTCAGTGGCTGGTGTCAGTGTTAACCCACTGAACAAGTGTTTCATTGAGTACCTTTAGTGTGACAGGTGCAGCCACTGGAGAGACAATAGTGAGCAAACAGGGCCCTTGTACTCATAGAACATATGTTTCTTTTTAAAATCAAATTCCTGGCAACATGTATCAATAAATAGACTTTAAAATATTTACACCCCATAAACAAGAACCCTATTTTTGAAAATAAAAGTAATCTGAAACAGATACAAATAATTTTACATAGAGGTGTTTATCAGAGCACTATTTATAATGGTGGCAAATGGAAACAACGGCTGTGTCCAGTAGTGGGGGAATCATTAGTTAAATTGTGGTACATCCATACATTGGAATATGATAGGCATTCATTATAACGTTTTCGAAAACGTTTTATATTATGAGTAAATACTTAAATTTTAATGTTAAATGAGAAAAGCAAGTTACAAAACAATCTGTTTAGTATGCTCTTAAGTATGTAAAATAATATGTATATGACATTATTTAGATAAATTAGGATAAACTGTATAAAATTAACATTTTTGTAGGGCAAAGGATCAAATATCAGTGGTTTCATAATGGAAAAACATTGGAAAGCAAAACACAAAATATTAATGGTGATTATTTCTTGGTGGTGGAATCATCAGCAATTTTTATTCCATTATACTTTTCAGCATTGTCCAACTTTAAACGATGCACATATATTACTTTTCTAATAAAAACATTATTGTAAAACAAAAAGAGAACAAATGTTTCCCTTTTAGCCACTTCACTAAATCATAATGCTAAATGCACTTTGGTTGAGTACTGTAATCCATCATGTCAGGAACTGCAGCAGATGTAGCAATGGACTGTAATTCCATTTTATACATACTGCACTGGAAGTTCAGCCCAAAGTGATATTTCAAGATAGCAGTCCGAAGCAGGGGCTGGTTCAGATAAAGTAGAGGCCAGACTGTCTGTGCCTCAATAGTAATAGGAAACAACTATTTAACAATGCCTGCCTTAGAGTCAGGTTTCTAGGACCTAATTCATAACATTTCCAAGAAAACCACCTGAATTTCTTATCGATGATCTTAAGTACCTCCAAAAGACCAAAAGAGAAGTATATTATAAAGCTCTAGTTCTTGCGAACAATGGGGAGAATTTTTACATGCTAGAAAAAGGGTGTCTTTTTTTTATAAATGATCTGAAAGAATTTATCAATTTTTCATCAATGTTGATGAACAGTCATGTCTGTTAATATAGTTAGGGACAATGAAAATTAAAAATTTAAGTAAAATAGGTCATTTTTTTCAAAATGTAATATCACTGCTTCTTTTATATTTACACTTTTAACTCTGTAAATTATACATTACATATACATTTTAGTGAATGCTTATTGTGTGGGAGGCACTAGGTTGATACTAGGTAGAGATGAGTGAACGAGACTGAGAGGTCTCCTACAGCCCAGTCTCCGAGACAGACAAACATGCAGATAAGTGTAAAATTATCCATTATGAGAAGGAGGATGAGAGCAAAAAACTAGACGCTGTAAGAAAGAATTAGGCTGAGAATGAATTACGCTGGGAAGAACTTGCAATCTCAATTAGCACAAGATGGTCTCTCCAAGGAAGGGACATTTAAACAAGAAGATGGACAGAAGGAAAATCTTCCCAGGATTAAGAAAAGATCTGGTAAGGCCATGACCCAATGAAAAAGAGCTAGAGATAGTGGGAAAGGTGAGTCTGTCTGGAGTGTCCTTGAATAAGGTATAGAGAGTTGTGTTGGTCCAGTAAGCCTCAGCCACGTGACTCAGGAGTGTACCCATCATGTTAAGTATTTATCCAAAGTAGAACAGGAATCCTCTAGAGCATTTTAAACAGATAGGACTAGATTAGTGTTTTAAAAACCTCATTCTACTAAAATGTCCCACTGGGTTCTACTGGTTCGACCATTCCACTGGGTAAAATTCCATGATGTCTGGGGTTTGCTTTAAAATATTCCAGATATAAAGAAAAGGGAAAGTAACTGGGGGTGACAAGGGATCGTGACAATTGTCAAAACATTAAAAATTGTTGCATCTGAGTTACAGGCACATGGAAGTTTTTTATGTTTCTCTGTATCGGGGGGTATGTTTTAAAATTTTCATGATAAAAGGTTCTTTTCAAAAAATACAAAGAGGAAGCTTTGGCTCTGAAATTGTAATCTAGTTCTGTCACTTATTAGCTGCATGGTTTTGGAAGTTACTTTTCTTCTATAGTCCTTCATTTCTGTGTGTGTGGAAAGCGTTACTGATAGCACCTGCTCCCTAGGCTTGTTAAAGAATTAAGTGCAACAGTAGCAGAGACTTTGGCTTACTGTCAACACTTGATGAATGTAAACTATGATTTTAGTGTTTAGTCCGGAAATACTGTACTGTTATATTGTTTCTAAAAATTCATCCTGGTGTCTACGTGGAGAACGGATAGGAAAGAAGAATGGTAATAGGAAAAGATCAGTTATGGGCTCTTGCTGTTCAGAGGAGCGGCAATGAAGCAATGGGGGAGTGAAATCCGGGCTGCAGATGAAAACCAGGGGGCCGCTGGCCTGTGGGTGGGGCTCGAAACCTTGTGAAAGAACAGGACCTCCTGTGAGAATTCTGTGTTTTGATCTTCTTCACCGATCCCCTTTCCCTGCCTTTTTTTTTTTATTTTTGCCACAGACTCCTTTGGCAGTTCTATGGAGCCTATGGACTCTTCAAAATCTCATCCATGTGTAGGGGAGGCAAAATTTTATCTCTACTGTCTTAGGGTTTTCTGCTGGGCCTGAGAATTAAACTGATATAAGACAGATTGATAGGATAAAAGTATGTAGATTTATTTGATGTGAATTCCATGTGATACAGCAGCCCTCATTCGGAAATGAAGCCCTGGAGAAACTGTTAGAGTTAAAGACTTATGCACTCAGTTGGACAAAGAGTAGTACGTTGTGAACACGTGACCAGGCAGAGGGTCTGGGCTAGGGTAGTCAACAGTGGAGAAGCGACCAGGGAGATAAGGTTAGTCTACATGGCTTATTTGTACAGATTTCTCTCCACCACGACTCCCTGTCTCTGAAGACAAAAAAGTCCTCTTTCTCCTGGAATAGTGGGGACATCTTCCATGTGAGGGTGCTATCTCCTGCTTTCAGGAAGAACAAAGGAGAAGTCAGAGAAAATTCTTCTTGCACCTGCTGTTTTTCAGGTGCTTTTAACTTAAAATAATCCTTCTACTAAAGTGGCATATTTTGGGGTGGCATATTCTACCATTCTTCATATGCACACAATAAAGTTTATGGGATGACAAAACCAACTATATTGAAATACTGTTATCAAAAAAATTTTTTTAAAGATTTTATTTATTTTTAGACAGAGGGGAAGGGAGGGAGAAAGAGGGGCAGAGAAACATCAATGTGTGGTTGCCTCCTATGCACCCCCTACTGGGGACCTGGCCAGCAACCCAGGCATGTGCCCTGACTGGGAATCGAACCAGTGACCCTTTGGTTCACAGGCTGGCGCTCAATCCACTGAGCCACACCAGCCAGGGCAGTTATCACAATTTTAAAAACAAATTTTAACATAGTAAAATATATTTTTATTACTGTATTAAATAACAAGATTCAGTAGCCTAATACTTACTGTAACGTTGAAATTGAGATAAGCATATGTACTATTTCAAGACATCTGCAACAGCAATAAGTGCTTCTCTTGGTGATACCATAGACTGGGTTCCCTAAAAACAGAATCTAAGCTGGAGACTGACCTTCAGGGGGGACGAGTGTTATTTGGATGTGCACTGGGGAAGAGGAAGGGGAGGGGGAAAGGAAGAGAAGGGAAGGAAAGAAAATGAAAAGAAAGTTTAGAGCTGTCCTGAATCAGAGAAGACCTGGTCTGCATAACCCAGCATTGACCAACTGTCAGATGTAAGCAGCCCAGGAAGATGAAGACCCAGGGTGAGGCAACTCTACAGCTGAGGCCATCCCTAAAGGAACTGACAGCTGAGGGCACTCTGCCAACAGCTTTCCCAGCAGCTGGGGAGACACTCATTCCTGAAAGAGTACTTGAATGGCACATCTTAACATCCACCACATTGACGAAATTCTACTGTGCTTTGCTGCCCACATTCATAATTGAAGAAAATAATTAAGTTCAGTTGGAGGTTAGTGGAAATGAACATGTGATTTTTTTTTATCCATCCAAATTCACAGACCCCCACACAGACCCCAGATTAGAAACCATTTTGAGTGAGAAGGGGGCCTAATATACAGAAGTGCTGGTTGCAGCCTGCTCTGATGCCTGCTGGAACAGAGCAAGGTTATCTTCTGCTCCAGGCAAAAATGAACCTGTCTTCCAGAGCAAGAATGATGTCCTTTCACAAAGAAATCTCGACATGAGAAAGTCTGTGGTCCCATAGAGAAAGGCACAGAGACTGAGATGTAGCTGACTGAGTTTGCTTTAGAGCACCAGCTTTTTTAATCTCCCATGAAGGCCAAGCTACACCTCGAGTTCTTGGTGTTGAAGAAACACCCCTGTATATTTTTAAGGACTTAATTTTTTAGAGTAGTCTTAGGTTCACAGAAAAATTGAGAGGAAGATACCGAGAGGCTCCATATGCCCCCTTCCCCCACACATGTGTAGCCTCACCTTTTAACATCATTCCCCAGGGTGGCCCATTTGTTACAACTGATGAACCTACATGGACAAATCACAATCACCTAAAGCTCCCAGGGTACATTATGGTTCATTCTTGATGTTGTACATTCTGGGGATCTGGATGTATGTGTAATGACGTGTATCCATCATTACAGTTTCATGCAGAGTATTTCCACTGCCCTAGAAATCCTCTGTGTTTCACATATTCATCCCTCCCCACCAACCCCTGATCTTTTACTGTCACCAGAGTTTGGCGTTTTCCAGAGTGTCATAGTTGAACTTACACTGTATGTGGCCTTTCCATACTGGCTTCCTTCACTCAGTAATATGCATTTGTTTCCTCTGTGTCTTTTCATGGCTTGCCAGCTTTCTTTTTAGCACCCCTATATCTTTATAATAATTTTTTCTCATGTAAGCTAGTTTAAGTAGTTGTCGACTGCTTCCAAGCTAAAAAAATACCTTATTGGAGACAAAGAGATACTTTTAACACCCCTTCCCCAAATTCTTGAAATCTGCAGAAATTTGAGGTGAGGAGCACCAACAAATACGGAACTGGGAATGGTTAAGCATCAGTGATGAATTGTGTCAAATAAGGCTCTGCAATCTCCATGCAAGTATTTTCCTCTTTGGAAGCCCTTGTTTTATATTCTATAACCCACCTACAAAAACAATTTATTTTCAATAACTCCTAGAGACTTTAGCATTTTGATGACTGCTATGCTTTCAAGTGGGACAAAAGCTAGCTATTATATTTTTAATTTGACAGAGCAAGGCAAGCGATAAAGAAATAGTATTCATCTGAACAGCAACCCTTATTTTTAAAATCCAAAGGCAGGCAATAATGTGATCTATAGCCTTTGTTATTGTGATGACATATAGCATATAAAATATTAAATGGCCTAATATTTAATTCATCTCAATTGTTCATCTGTCAAGATATAATAAATCAACAAGAAAGTCTACCAACGACTCCCTCCCCCTGACAAACATTGCCTATTGAACTACTCTTTGCTGTTATAAGTAGTCGTGACACTTGAAAATCACCTCTAAATTGGCATAGCTATTCATACGTTATTACATCCACCACCAACCAACAAATGCCACTGCGACAGTTGCTAAGTACTTTGTAATGCAAAACTTAGGGTAGTGACAGAGTTTTAAGCGTGTAATTTGTCTCCACATATGTCATTTTATTGGTAAAAACTCCCAGGACTAAAAAACAAAGTTTCAAAAAGTTATTTATTTTGTCTCCTGGCAGGGTAGAATTGATAGCAAATAATCATCCAGTAGACTTGTGTGATGGCCTATTAGATTCAGAATTATACCATTGTTATAGAGGGGAAATAAAAGATATTTCCCCTACACTCTTCACTGCCCCCTCCTCAGTAAGAAGTGAAGCTCCCTCCCCCACCAGTAAGAAGGGATGAACAGCCCTGGCCAGGTGGCTCTGTTGGTTAAAGCGTCATCCCGATGTTCCAAGGTTGCAGATTTGGTCCTGGTCAGGGGACTCGCAGGAGTTGGCCAATAAATGCATGGATGGGTGGAACAACAAATCAATGTTTCTCTCTTTCTCTCTAAAAATTAATAGAGAACTTAAAAAAGCAAATGAAGAACAAATAAGCCAATAAACATATTTGGATTTAATTTTATTATTTGATTTGATAACACAACACCTTATAAATAGGAGCAAATTCCTAAAAAACATTGGCAAGGATGTGGAGAAAAGGGTGTCCTTGTGCATTGTTGGTGGGAATGCAGACTGCTGCAGCCACTGTGTAAAACAGTATGGAGTTTCCTCAAAAAATTAAAAATGGAACTGCCTTATGACCCAGTGATTCCACTTCTGGGAATATAAACAAAGAAACCTGAAACATTAATTTGAAAGAATGTATATATCCCTGTGTTCACTGCAGCACTATTTACAATAGCTAAGATTTGGAAGCAGCCCAAGTGTCCATCAGTAGATGAGGGCAAAAAAAAAGCTGGAGTACATTTGTGCAACAGGATACTACTCGGCTGTCAGAAAAAGAGAAGGAAATCTTGCCTTTTGCAACAGCAGGGATGGACCTGCCGAGTATTATGCTGAATGAAATAAGCCAGTCAGAGACAGACAAGTACCACTATGATTTCACTTAACTAACAAACAAAATAGAAACAGACTTAATAGATACACAGAACAGACTAACAGCTGTTAGAGGGGAGGGGATTTGGGGGGCTGGGTGAAAACAGTGAGAAGACTAAGCACAACAAAAAACAAAAAAACAACTCACAGACTCAGACCACAGTATGGTGATTACTAGAGGGAAAGGGGGGTTGGGGGAGGTAAGAGGGTAAAGGAGGGATAAAGACTTGACGGGGTGGTGAGCACACAATACAACATGCAGATGATGTATTATAGAATTGTACAACTGAAGCCTATGTAATTTTATTAACCAATGTCATCCCAATAAAGTCAATAACAAATTTTAAAACAAGAATTCATCTGGGAACAACAAAAAATTCCGAAAAAACAATTACACTGCCAGCGCACTTCTCCGTCTATCCCTGTGACTTTTAAAAGAGACCATTGTAAACAGACCCAAATTATCGTGTGCCGGAAGTTCAGTTAGTCTACATTTAGAGTGAGCTCCATGTGAGTATTTGCCTTAATGAAGATTATGCGAAGCTGCATTTCTGGGCCACATACCTCGCAGTCCACATAGTGGGTTTTATCATCGTTCCTGAGGCACTAGTCATGCTCATGTCAAAATCTGTATGCTTTGCTCAGTCGAAAGTATCATTTTCTAAAGCATCTTCTATTGTAGTGTTTTTCAAATTGCTTGTTCACATAGTCAATGTAGAAGATCTAAATGAGCATTTAAAGAATGAAATAGGAAAGAGGAGTCAGTTTGCATCACACATAGTAATTTGAGTTGTTCTGTGCAACTTCAGTGTTTTCGGTGTATCTAGTGTCACATTCTTTATAGTGGGTCGCAGTCCAAAAGGTCTGAAAGCTATAGGGCTGCAACTTGCTAGAATATCTTGTGGGGGCCCAAGTTGGCCTCCTGCTCATGCCAGCACTTTTGTTAGGTCTTTCCTCTTACTGGACCTCATTATTCTCATCTGTAAAATGAGGGAAGGTGTATTCAACATCCAAGTTTCTTTTAAACTCTACCCTCTATGATAAGTACAATAAGCCAGACACAAAAGGACAAATATACTGTGTGATTTCTCTTACGTGAGGCATAAATGTGTAAGGTATTCACCCAGAACAGGCAAATTCATAGAGACAGAGAGTAGAGTAGTGGGTGTGAGGGGCTCTGAGTCAGGCGGTATGGGAGTTATGGTTTCATGGATACCAAATTTCCGTTTGGAATGATCAAAGAGTCTTTGAAACAGATAGCAGTGATCGTTACACAACATTATGAATGTGCTGTATGTGCACAACATAATGTACACAGCTTTATGGATGTACTGTATGTACAGTCACTGAACTGTATGCTTAAAAACAGCAAGCTCTGTGTCATGTTTATTTTACTACAATAAAACATTTTTACACACACACCGCCTACTTCCTAGAGAAGGCTCTCTGGCACACAAGAGAAATTGGTCTAATAGGCCCTGAGGGTTATGGAGTTTCCTTCTCCTGAGTTTTTAAGGGGTCTTTCTTCTCCATTCCTTGGTTGTCATCACATCTGCTCTGAGTACATCCTGCCTGATTTTACTTTCCAACAATCTCTCAGCAAGCCTGTCATGTTCTTTGTTCAGATCTTTCTCCCAACAATTTCCAGAAAATGGATGAGCTGGGAAGATAATCGAGAAAGAAATGTAGACATACAGGGAAAGACGTAAAGCTTAGTATGGGAACTGAGATGGGGCTCCAGGAAGTGGTCTCAGCCATAAAGCAGAAGTCCAGGTACTAGAGTTGGGGTAAAGGTGAGGGCCAAAATAGCAATAGATTTGGTATTGAGTGTGGAGCTTTTTAAACATCCTCTGCTAGGGGAGACAGAAAGGGATAAGGGTGAGGTAGCAGGAGGAAGAAGATTTTGAGCCTAGAAGTCTGGTCCATGTGTTGGATATAAAGACAGAAAAAGAGGCAAGTGAGACACTTACACACACACTTACACACACACACTTACACTGCTGCTTTCAGGAAAAGAACTGAACTCAAGGAGTACAATACGTTTGAAATGGCTCCTTTCCCCAACCTTTACTCTGCCAAATTAAAGACTAACTTTCATATTAAAAATTCCCTGATAGATCCCTTGCATTCATTCTCCATAATATACATTGTATACGGGGAACAAATCTCCAGGAAACCCAATGGAAACCCAAAATATAAATAGAACATCTATAGTTATGAGCACAGGAAGGAAGTATCAGCCAATGACAGGAAACAAGAAGAGGTGTGTTTAGGGTCCAGAAAAGGAGCTGCTAGAAGGGCCCAGTGACGCGCGGTTCCTTCAGGGATGGAGAATTTGTATTCTGAGAAAGTACAGCAGGTGGCGCTGCTGTGATAAAGAGCCGAAAATCCACTTTGTTTCCTCAGGTGCTATCTATCCTGTTTACAGTTTTGAAATGATATGGTTTTTACCATAATAAAATTCCAACCCTATGTCCTCCGAGGTTAATGTGTATATAGAAGCTGGTATTTACAGTAAATCTTAGTCTTGATGTCATCGATGATCGCCTACCTGGGTCTGTCCCCACAAATGCCACCGTTAATGCTTTGTCTGCCTCTATAGTGATACTAAGGTACACTTATATACTTTATTATACGTAAAAGCCACAGTAATATGAATAATACTACACAGACAGGAGATAAGTCAGTAAGTCACTAAAAGATCACTGTCTTACCGTATCTGCTAAGGCTGCCATAACGAAATCCCATAGACCGGAAGGCCTCAGCAACAGACTCTTATTTTCTTATAGTTCCGGAGGCTGGAAAGAACAAGATCAAGGTCCAGCAGGGCTCTGTTCCTGGTGAGAGCTCTCTTCCTGGCTTGTCCACAGCTGCCTTCCCACAGTGTCCTCTTCTCATAAGTCACCAACCCTATCAAATCAGGATCCCACCTGCAGGCCCTCCTGAAGGCCCTATCTTCAAATATAAATACCTTGGGGATTAGGGCTTTAACATAAATTTTGGGAAGAGGGAATTTAGTCCATAGCAATCACTAATTATAAAAGGCCCAAATACCTCGATGGCAAAATGCAAACACTATCGCTTATTTTTACCAGATGAAATACATGTTATTCCTGAGTCTAACCCTAACATGTTTAAAAAACCCCAACAACTTCTGTTTATTTCAAGAAAGCCTGTTAACCACCAAGTACTTTCTAAAAAGTTTTTTTTCACTTTTTGTTTTTTAACTTAAAAATAATTGTACCCCTGCCCTGTGTGGCTCAGTTGGTTGGGCAGGATTCTGCAAAGCAAAATGTCATCGGTTTGATTCCCGGCCAGGGCACAGGCCTGGGTTGCAGTTTGTTCCCCAGTTGGGGGGCACACAAGAGGCAACTGGTCGATGTTGCTCTCTCACATCAATGTTTCTGTCTCTCTCTTTCTCCCTCCCTTCCCTTCTCTCTAAAAGTAAATAAATAAAATCTTCTAAAAAATTGTAAACCTACAGAAAGTTGAAGGAATAATATACCCATATACAGGCTCGCCATTTTGCCACATTCTCTTATATCCCAATCATAACATCTCAGCTTCGAATGTAACTTGAAGGACATGATATAGCCCTGACCAGCACGGCTCAGTTGGTTCAGCGTACTCACACAAAGTGAAAGGTCGCCAGTTTGATTCCCAGTCAGGGCACATGCCTGGGTTGTGGGCCAGTCCCTGACTGGGCTGTGTGTGAGAGGCAACCAATTGATGTTTCTCTCATATATCAGTGTTTCCCTCCCTTTTCCTCTCTCTTAATAAATAAAATAAATAAAATCTTAAAAAGAAAAAAAAAAGGGCATACACAAACTCAGTCCAAGGGGGTCATGCAGCCTCTCCTTCCAGATCCCTGGTGATAGGGAACTCAACTCTGAGCCAACTCCTGTTTTTAGAGGCTGCTGGTTGTCACTAAGTTGGTGCTTAGAATAAACTGAAATCTGACCCTCCATAATTTCCCTCAGACAAACTAGTTCCAGTTCCTTTCTCACATGACAGCTCTAAAATGTTTGAAGGTGGTGCTTGTGGTCTCTCCCTCACTCGGAGGAAGGAAAAACTCACTGCCACCCCCATGCCTGCATCCGTGCCATATTTGGTATGGTAAGGAGTCCTTACTTGCTTGGGTAGTAGGTTCACATAGTTACAAAATCTCACTCAACACTGATAAGAGAAAGAGGCTTCTCTTCTCTAATGGATATGTTTTTCCCCACTGGTCATACCAGGCAACTCAGTCTCTTTGGGGTAGGCAGAGGCTGGGAATCCCCAAGAACATCCTGTTTCAATAATTCATTAGGACATTTACAGAACTCACTGAATGCTATTATACTCACAATTGTGGTTTATTACAGCAAAAGTTACAGGTTAAAATTGGCCAAGAGAAGGGATGCCTGGGGCAGGGTCCAGGAGAGAGTTGGAGCTTGCAGCAGTCCTTTGCCAGCAGAGCCTGTGACAGCGCTAACGCTCCTAGTGTTGCTAGTGACGGCACAAATGGAGTGTTATAGCTGGCCAGGGCAGCTCACCTAAGCCCAGACGCCTGGAGTTTTTCCTGGGGCTTGGTCCTATGGCTGACCACCTGCATGATCTTAGCTTCTAGCCCCTCCTGAAGGTGTACTGAAAGGGTGGCCCAAAGCCCCCACTGTAAATCACATTGTTCAAGTGGACTGTCTGGTTTGTCCTCAGGCTCCCAGGTAAACAGGCAGGACATTTCAAGTGTTTAAAAATTACCCCTCAGGGCAAAGGCCAGACTTCTCTCTGGGCAAAATTAATTCTGTTCCACATTGAGTAGACGGGCCACGTTTCAAGTTTCCTCCCTGTCCATTTTCCACTTCTCTGTCTACGCTTTCCTGCCAGCATGGTGTCTGGGCATGCGGGCCCCACTGGCAGAAGAGTCTTGATCTGAGGGCAGGTCCTGTCCTGCCCCATGCCTCTGCTGTAGGGTGGCTCATCCAGTCCGGCTCCTGGAGCCTTTCCATGGTGCTTCCCCAAGTACAGAACTGTTCCTAGGTTAAGTTAGACCCCACCTGACATCCACCAGGACCTGCAGACCTCACCCAGTCTAGCCAGGTCCTTTCTGTGGCCCTTGGCACAGTCACCTGCTCACCAGCCTTGATGTGAGTTACCTCACACTTAACCACAGAGGCCCTACCACGGCAGGTTCTGAGGCTGCCAATTCTGTCACCTACTTTGTCTCCCAAGGTGGGTTGGGGGGACTTCTGGAGCCCTTCCATGCCCCTTTAGAGCTAAGGTAGGCATGGTGGGGGGGGGGCACACAGGCCCTCCCTCTGCTGAACCATGCCTCTCTGCCATCTTCCGTGTGCCATGAAAGGCGGGTGTAGGCTATTCGACATCTCTCAGAGTTCTAAATGAGGACTGGGGCACGAGGCCCTTCTGCTTTCATGTCTGGCTGTCCTTTAGTTTCCATATGATCTCTCTGTCTACCCTGTTCCAGATTATGACCTGGACAGGCCACTTGCTTGTCCTTTTGCCTTCTGTTATTTTTCCCACAAACTACTAGGCCAGAAAGGAAGGACTTTATATCATATTTTCTTCTATCCTGATTAAAGATTTCCATAGGCTATACTAGCTAAATGGTTGCAAGGAGCCAGATTTATAAAAGAAAGGAAAGAAAATTATTTTCAAAATATCTCTATCATACTTTATAAAGTTTGTCAGCCTGGAGCCCACTGAAAATGGGGAAATCTCTTCCTGTTCCATCTTCCTTTCCTTTCCTTCCATCTTCCTTACAGTCTGAAGAGCTCACAAATAGCTTAGCAACCTCAAGGTCATGGTTTTGGAAAGGGAAGGCAGTTCATGACTCACTAGAATGTCAGTATCCATTGTAATGATAATAGCTGTCATTTAATTGAACACTATGTGGCAAATATTGTGTTGACTTCATCTGATTCTTCCAAAAGCCCTAGCATAACCCTCATTTTACAGATGAGAAAACTGAGGCTCAGGGAAGTTAATTTGCTCAGAGGCTTACAGCTGCTGAGCGGTGCACTAATTAACCACCATCCTGAACTACCTTTTGATGAAACTTTCTTCTTTCTTTCTGGTTTTCTCATGTAAAGGCATTCAGTAAAGTACAGCTGTATACTTTGTTGCATCCGCAGCTTTGCAAGCTTGCAACGATCCCTTGGTGATAGGTTAGTAAGTGTGGCATTTAAAACCTGGCGTGGTGTTGGCAAGCACGCCAAAAATGCTGCTGGGATTACTAAGGGAATCAGCCACCTGGGGTTTTTCCTTTCTAATCGCTTCTTAGGGGAACTTGTGATGAATCTAATTGGAAGCATCTACTTGATTTCCCTACAGGATTATGTCACTTAAACCTGTAGCAGGAAAGGTACTGAAATCAATCAAGTGAGGTGGGGGGAGGGGAACGAGAAAGAAAGAGAGAGAGAGAGGAGAGAATTGAAAATACAGAGCTAAGGGCAAAGGGCAGGCAGGACACTGATTTTGTAGCTTAGGAGGAAAGCCTTGGGCACTTTTTGATAATTGCTATATGTGCAAAGAAATTTATGATTTATGTATAGGAGCTTTGGGCACGTACTTTCCTTTTGACTTTTGATAAGCTAAACCATGGGAATTTCTAGGGGTGTTGATTAAAAGTGTGCAGTGCTGAGTGTGCTCTCCCTCTCCAGACCATGCCCCTGGCTTTCCCTTCCCTTTCTTTTTCCCCTGGGCTCTTTACCTTTGCCTTTCTTTCCCCTAAGTTCCAAGGACCCTTTTTTTGCTTCTGTAACTTGTTTCCTGAGCCTAAGCAGTCCAGCTGGGTCACTCCTAGTACCTTTGTAACTTTCTAAGTAAACTTTCTCTTATAATTAAAAAAAAAAGTGCAGTGCTGAAGTACAAAAGGGCAGTGCTGTTGGCAGAGTTCAGGCCATTCTGAGAACCCCATCTATGTGACCTTGGTCAATACCATCCTGAGGCCTTCATTCAGTTATTCATTCAGTTATTCACTGGCCCATTAAAGAGTTGAGCTGGGCTTGAAGGATGGATAGGATTTTCATAGGTGGAGATGACGGAGTTGGACATTACGGATAGAATCAATAGTTGCCTCCCTCGCGCCCCCAACTGGGGACCTGGCCTGCAACCAAGGTGTAGGGTAGGGTAAGTGGAGGCAGTCTGGCTTCCTCACCCAGGTTCTGGGTAGCTAAGAGGAGGAGCATTCCCATAGCCTTGCAGGGGCCTGATAACCAGTGATCTCACAGCCTTGAGACTGGGTCCGATAAAGTGTTCCCATAACATGAAGTGAGCTCGCATGTGCAGAATTATGTTATGTTATATAATTTCTGGCATCTTGCCGGCTTTGTTCCCCTCTAGTACTTAAACAGGTGGGGACTCCCTGCTGGGGGTGATGATGATGGGAGACACACTGGGGAACAAAGGCCACGACATGAGACATTCAGATAGACACACAGTTGGCAGTGTGCGTGGCTCGCCCACCCATGAACAAAGGCATGCCAGACATCCCAATGGCTCTATGAATATTATTCTGTCTGCATGAATACCGTGGACCTGCCTGGCCTTGAAAGGTCGCAGCACATCAGGTATGTGTCCTGACCGGGACTTGAACCAGCGACCCTTTGTTTCACAGGCTGGTGCTCAGTCTGCTGACCCACACCAGCCAGGACCAGAAAGGAGAGCTGCTTTACATTTGCCCCCTCATTGACTGCTGTAAGAAGACAGTCCTTCAGTCAACTGGTGCCTCATGATTGATTGTCCCACCACGTGTGTTTTGCTGGTTCCTCTTCTTGGCGAGCCTTCATCATCCACCAGAGCTGTCTTTCTCTTCTCCTACCCGCCCCCCCCCCCCCGCCCCACTGTATTATGTGTCTTGACGATATATTTTAATCCTTTGATTTCAGCTCACATTTCTGGGGTGGGTGGCCCTCAACATTCTCTTACAAAGAGCAATAATTGGATGGTAGTGGCAGCAGCCAGAAGGCAATGTAGAAGTAGAGGCAGCGGCTGTCAGTTTAGAAAGCTGAGGAAAAGGTAGGTCTTTAAATACTCCTGGGGTCTGTTTCTTGGCAGGAAGCAAAGTCTGTAGGAGGGCACGGAGCTGTAGGTGCTACAGGAGGCAATTCGTGTACAAAGGGAGAAGGCAGCAAGAAGTGCAATTTGCGAAATGCTCAGGCTAACGGGATTGTCTTGTGTATTAACTGACACTGCTCAAAATTAACTTCTTTATTATCTCCTCACATCAAGAGGTCTCTGCCTCTGCGGAAATATTTCCTCAGTTCTTTCCAAGATGGCATCTTCTCAAAGTAAAACCAGCAGTAATGTAAAATCCACTTTGTCATAGGTTTAATAAGTCAGTCATGGGGCTGTCCCATCTGTGCGAAAGCAAATGTGCAGATGGACTGAATTGAGAGATGAAATGTCCACCCCATCAATGTCTAATTTGTGTCCTGCCTTCTCCATAGGATCATCTCCACCCGTGTGACTTCATAACTGCCGTCTCTCAGAGCTCCCTCACCTCTTATTTCTGAGTCGTTCATGTCAGCGTGTTTCTCTGTTTTAAAAGAATATGTACCAGTCCTTTAAAAACTATCCTCAATTCATTTTTCTTCCTTCTTGCACAACAAGGCATTTGTATAATAGGTCTTTATTTCTCTTTAAGATGGAAGTATATGTAATGAGTTTTGTTTTGTTTTGTTTTTCCAGGCAGTTCTGGCTGGGAGTTCAAACAAATTCACTTTCGGTATGGTATATTTATCATTACTCTCACTCATTTTCTTGAGGGTATGACTGTTCCTTTATAGCAATAACAACCACTATTATTATTATAAGAATAATAAAGATAAGTCTTAATACACAAATATCGTTGGGACGGGACTCATTTAAAAATGAACATTCTTATTAAGAAGCAAATAAACAATACCTAACTAACTCCTTTGTAAAGGTAAGATTTGAGGGGAGAGGGCATTAGCTGTGGAAAGGAGAGGTGGAAAAGAAAGAGAGGCTTCCAGCACTGGAGTGGGCTGCCAGACCAGGGGTGAAACTGCAGACCAAGCTAGGTTTACCTCCCAGTTTTGTTTAGGGCCACCCATGTAAAGGCGAACATTAAAGTTAAGTGCATTTCTATCTCTGTTTTCCTTTCTCTAAATTTGAAATCTAAGCCATCAACTGTCTTCACTAAATGGGATGCTCTTTTATTTTCACTGTTGTACATAGACAAAGCTATATTTATGATCTGCCAGCAAATTGAAATAAATTGAGTTTAAAGTGATTTTCAGGGATATTATAAAATGTGTTGGCTGCTTTGAAAAGAACAAAAGCAATTCTGAACAATGCCTGCGGAAAATTGCTTTATATTATTAAAAAACATCACTTGTTTACAAAGAAATGTTTCTTTTAAAAACTGGAAACTCTATCATAGATTTAGTGTTAGTTATGCACAGCTAGTTGTTCCTAAAAAATAGTGAACTTTTAGCAAATTCATTAATCAGGGTCATATATATAATAATATCAGCTTAAAATGAGACTTCTTCCATTCATTACTGCCCATGTCATGAAGTAGACAGTTCTGTCCTTTAATTGCAGTAATTTATAGTCTTGAATTTCCCTACCAGAGGCCTAATTTAGGCCAGTCCTGAGATAATAGTGCTTTATAGTTTAGCCACAGCAGAATCCTGATGCTCTATTTGTAAGAGATTCTTTACACATGGGACACATTCTCAGATGATATTCAGATGATAGACATGGAAACAACCAGTACGGTTAGGTTTTTTTCCTCACTGCTTTCAGAGAGTCAGGAAGGTAGGGAGAGAAACAGTGATGCGAGGTAGAAGCAGCAATTAGTTGCCTCCCATATAGACTCAGACTGGGGACTGTACACACTCAGACTGGGGGTCAAATCCCAAACCTCAGTATGTGCCCTGATAGAGAATCGAACCCGCAACCTTCGCTTACACAACAGCACTCCAAACAACTGGGCCACACCGGCCAGGGCTTGATCAATACCTTTAGGCAAGCAGTGCCCTTTCACAAACCCTTCGTGAAGAATGACAACTAATGGAACTGAAGCACTGAGGCTCAGCAGAAGTTTAGAGAAATGTGATCGATCATTTTCCATAAGAAACAAAGATCCAAACACCTGCTGCTCTAAATCTTGTGGGACCTCTAATAGTGAAGCAACGTAAGGCCTGCTTCTGGACCTTGGCTATACATACTTTAAAGCTGCTGCCTGAATCCCTCCTCCAAAGGTTTTGATCTGATTGGTCTGGGACACAGCCTGGATGTCGGGGTTTTTACAAGCTCCTAAGTGGTTGAGAGAAGCAGCCAAGGTTGTGAACGTCAAAGGTTTACACAGCTTTACAGTCTTGGCCGCAGCTGCACAGCAGCAGATACTTTCCTCATAAGCCTAATGATTCCATTCAAATGGTGTTGTCTCTCTAGAAGTAAATACCCACACTTGAGCCTTGAACTCCTGGGATAAGAGTTTCTGAGAGTGGGACCCTGGTGTGAACACTTGCATGTCCCCAAGTGGATCTTCTGCAGCGGGGATTGCAACATCCCGCTTTGTGGTGGGCCAGAATCAGCCATGAGACCCTCTTTCAATGTACATGACTGAAGAAGCCACACATGATTATTTATTAGAGCATTTTATTTTAAAATGGAATTTTGTTTAATAACAATTTAATTATTGTTTATATTACACATAAAATAGGTGAGGTTAGAATAGAATTCTTGATCTAATTTATACTACCTGGGATGTAAATCCTAGTACCTGGGCAAAGTAACATTATGGATACATTTTAACTTTTTTTAACATTGAAAATCTGTCACCCAGTTGACAACACCAGAATTTTTTTGGATGGCCGCAGGGTGTCTACTGTTCACTGTGGGTTACTTCAGGTTGCTCATCTGAAGGTGTGTTATTCCCTTGTTAAAATTCACCTTTTGTTAACACTAAGAAGTGCCTGCTTGTTGTCTCCCCTACTGTAAAAGTTTTTATTGGCCCTCAGGTGAGGCCATACCTTGCCTGCTTTTCTGTCCCTTCAGTTCCAAATGTCTTCCTGCGGTGGGGCAGGTGCCCGAGAGTCTTCACCGTGCTACCCGTCTGCACCTGGACTTCTCTTTCGTTAATACCCTTTTGATTTGTAGCTCAATTTCATTCATAGCCTGGCCTGCATTAAAGCAATTGTTCTTTATTTAGGAATTTCTGACTAAGTGACCTCATTCCTAAATAAGTTCCCAGACCATTCTCACATAGAGAATTTGTAAACCGTGCTTTGGGAAACGCTGAGTGCTCAAAGGGCCACTCGTTGCTAAGAATACAGACTTTTTTTTTATATTGGCAGCAGTTTGGGGCAAAGAACCTTGTGTACAATCTGTACTATTTGATGAATCAAAAAGCAAATATTTAAGGCCAATAGTTTTCCCAAGATCATAAAACTTCTACATACATTATTCTACATTATATTACCTTGTTGTTCAATATTCTTTCTTTTTATCTTTCCTTTAACAGACATTTTAAAACAGCTTGCTACAATGTGCAGCAGATCTAGGTGTTGGGAGTCAAAAGTGAGTAAGTGACTACAGGGCTCATGTCTTGGATTATGTTTAATGGATGTCTTTAAATGAGTGAATGATAAATAGCAAAGCAAGGAGAGGAAATGGTGAAAAATGGCCACCTCCAGGTTGGAATGTACTAAGGCTCAGAAAGACCTGATCTCTTCCTGTGCAGGTGGCTAAATGCACCTTCCCAATGCCATATTACAGAGGCATTGTGAAACATTAAGAACAGCTGTATTCAAAGGTGTTTTCAGAGACATGAGCAAAGGGTCCCATCTGGGGCCTTCTGTTTATTCTAAAACCCGGTACAATTTTTAAAAACAAGTAAAATTCAATGATGTGAATCCCAGCTATTTCCTAAAAAAAAAAAAATGGCAATCTCAAAGTTAAAGCACTAGAAGGATTGTTATATTCAAGAAAAGAAAACCACTGGTCACTAGGTTGCTGGACAATTCTGCAAACATAATAAGCAAACAAAGTCTATACTGTGAATCCTTCCTGCTGTAGGTGGCACTATGTAAAGTAGATCAAGAGCTCTTGAATTTGGGCAGAATAAGGACATATTGACTGCTCAAACATAGGCCCCTCAAAAAATAAAATGTTTGCTGCATAGAAGTTATGACTTTCATTAATTTTTGTCTATCATATTTTACTTTATAGTCAATATTATTTTAGGAACATAGAGCTATCTGTAGATAACAAAATGATTCTGTTCAGAATTACCATTGCCATTGTTCAATCTGTCACTGTTTTCTCTTAATTTGTATTACTAGCCAAAATGGAATTATAAATAGGAAATATTTTATTAAACCAAAGTGAATGAGCAAGTTGAGCCATTATTCAACTTTCCCTCAAGTTGTAATATAAGATGTGACTTGTTTAATGTCGCTTGAACCTGAAGTCCCATTAAATTTGAAGTGTTAAGGGAATCTGGGATAAATCAATATTGGTAGGATACTTTATTGAATATTGGTAAGTGACTCATTTTTTTCTGCTGAAGGAGAGCCCTTAAAAGCTCTAGAAAGAAACAGCTATTATCTGCAGGGCGTTGATTCCCCTTCCTCACAGCACCATGCTCGGGAGATTGCCTTTTCCTCCCTCTTGCTGCCCCATGGAGGTGGCAGACCCCCAGCTCCGTGAAAATGGGGCAGAGGAATGCGAGCGGGATATACAGGATGGGACATCCTCCTGGTAGATGATCTCCCTCATCTGGGCCACAGCAATAGCCTTTACCTGGTCTCTCCTCTTTCTCTGTCTGCCTCCAATGCCTTTAAAAAAATTTTTTTTACTGTTTTATTAAAGTATAGTTGACATACAATATTATTAGCTTCAAGTGTACAGCATAGTGATTCCACATTTATATTCCTTATGATGTGGTCACCATAAAAATACTAATAAACATCTGTCACCATACATTAAATAGTGTTGACTGTTTTCTCTATGCTGTACATTATACCACCATGAGTTACTTTTTTTTAAACTAGAGGTTTGTACATTTTATTTCCGTTCACCTTTTTCACCTATCTCCCAACCCCTTTCTACTCTGGTAACCATTAGTTTGATCTCTGTATCCATGAGTCTGTGTCTGTTTTGTATTATTTGTTCTTTTAGATTCCACAAATAAGTGAAATCATACAGTATTTGTCTTTCAGTCTGAGTTATTTCACTAAGTACAATACCCTCTAGGTCCATCCATGTTATTGCAAATAGCAAGATTTTGTTATTTTGTACGGCTGAATAATACTCCACTGTGTGGCATCTATCTATCTATCTATCTATCTATCTATCTATCTATCTATCTATCTATCTCTATCTATCTATCTATCTATCTATCCTTTATCCATTCATTTTACTGATGGACACATAGGTCCTTCATGCCTTAGCTACTGAAAATAACGCTGCAATGAGCAAGGGGGTGCACATATCCTTTCCAATTAGTGTTTTCTTTTCTTTTTCAGATAAATACCCAAAAGTAGAATTTCTATGTCATATGGTAGTTTTATTTTTAATTTTTTGAGGAGCCTCCATACTTTTTTTTGTAGTTTCTGCACTAATTTACAATCCCATCAGGAGTGCAGGAGGGTTCCCTTTTCTCCACATCTTTGCCAACACGTTATTTTTTAAGGCCTTTTAAAAACATACATTTAAATTCTGTTTTGGGAAAGATGAAATAGACTTAATTTTCCTCATTCCTGCCCCTAAGTAAAGCTAAGGGCTCTGAACATTATATATATAATAGACATAAGGCTCCTAAAGGTGGAAAGAAGGAAGACCAGTAGGAACCTCAGTAGTGGGTTGCCTGGCTTATCTTTTTGTCCCATATTTTCCAGACTTGAAGATGAGGAGGCTGGCAACCCCAAAATGCCGATGAGCACAGACAAATAAACCTTCAAGAAAACCCTACTCTCTTTAACCAAAATACCAGAAAAGAGGCAAACAGAGCTCAGCAATATATATGATAATTATATACCATGACAAAGTGAGGTTTATTCCAAGGATACAGGTCTGCTTCAGTACTTGAAAATCAAGCTATGTAAAATACCATTATTACTGTAGTCAAGATTGTATGGTATTAACAGAGGGTTAGACAAAATAAGAAACCCAGAGTTTGGCTCACACAGATGCTCACAATGGATGTTTTGACATAGGTGCAAAAGAAATTCAATGGAGAAAAGATAGCCTTTCAAACAAGTGGTGCTGAGCAATCCATAAGCAAAAAAAGTGAACATTGACCTAAGGCTCACACTTTATTCAAAGAATTGACTCAAAATGATTCATACGTTTAAAATTATGAATTTAAAACATAAGTATAAAACCTTTAGTAACACACATAGGAGAAAATCTTCATGATCCAAGGATAGGCAAAGAGTTCCTAGACTTGACACCAAAAGTATGATTCATAAAAGGAAGAATGGATAAACTGTACTTCATCACAACTAAAAACTTCGGTGGTGCAAAAGACACTGTTAAATGGATGGAAAAACAAATGAGATAGTGGGGAAATACATTTGCAAACCACATATCCAGCAAAAAGGGCTAGCATCTGGAATATAAAAATGAACTCTCAAAACTCAACATTAAAATTTAATTAGAATAAAGGCAAAGACACAAATAAACACTTAGCCAAAGAGAATATACAAATGGCAAGTAAGGACACAAAAAGTCATCTAGCATCATTAGCCAACAGGGAAATGCAAATTAAAACCACAATAAGATATTACTACATATCTATCAAAATAACTTAAATAAAAAATAATAACACTAAAGCTGATGAGAAGAGGAGAAACTGGATTACTCACACATTACCATGGGGAATGGAAAATAGTGCAGCCATTCTGGAAACACTTTGGTAGATTTTTGTTTGTTTATTTGTTTTATGTTTGCCAGTTTCTGCAAGTTGCTACCATATAACCCAACAATTACAACATTGGACATTCATCCCAGAGAAAGGAAGACATATGTTCACATGAGGACCTGTACACAAATGTTTATAGCAGCTCTGTTTATAATCTCCAAACACCAGAAACAACCTGGGTGTCCTTCAGCCTATGAATGGTTAAACAGACTGTGGTAAATCCATATCACGAACATTGCTGCTCAGCAGAAAGGAAGTAAACTGTTGATACATGCAACAACCCGTATTCATATTCAGACAATTATGCTGAGAGAAAAAGGCAATCCCCAAAGGTTAAGTACTACATGATTCCATTGATGTAATGTTGTCGAAATGACAAGATTAAAGAAATTGAGAATATATTAGTAGTCACCAGGAGTTGGGGGTTGGGGAGTGGAGGAACTTGGCATGGCTATTAGAGGGCAACATGAGGGATCCTTATGGTATTGAAAGTATTCTGCGTCTTGACTGTGTCAGTGTCAATGCCAAGGTTATGATACTGCATAAGAGTTTATGAGATGTTACCATTGGGGAAAACTGGGTAAAGGGTCCATGGGATCTCTCTGCATTATTTTTACAACTTCATGTGAATCTACAGTTATTTAAAAATTTCAGAATTTAATAACAGTAATAGAACCCTGCAAACGTTACCATATCACCTCTCTTCAGTAACTTAACACCTGTTGTGAGATAAAATCAAAATTCCTCATGGTGCTTATTAGAACTTGTGTGGTCTAGCTGTCAGAATTACTGTCGGAGCGTATAAAAAATACTGGTGCCTGAGCCCTACCTAGCTCAATTAGATTAGAATCTCTGCGGTAACTGGATATTAATTTGTGTTTTATTTGATTAAAGTCTGTCTTAGCATCAGACCATAGGCTCCATGATGGCAGGAACCAGGCCTATTTTTACTTTCCACTGTATCTCCAGTTCCTAAATCAGCGTCTGCCACCTAGGAGGTTCTCAGTAAGTACATGTAAAGTGAATGAATGAATGAATGAATGAGAAATAGATGTACCCTCTTCCCCACTCTTGCTGCCTCCCTGAGTCTATGAAAGTAGAGAAGGAATAAGGTGACTTCCCTGTTTCCAGAGCATCTTTAAGAAATTTGAGCAGGGATCACAGCATTGCTCCAAGACAGATCTAACCCAGAGCAGAAAAATCTGATGATGCGCTGGATGGTGTGGCTCAGTGGATTGAGCATGGGCCTGCAAACCAAAGGGCCTCTGGTTCGATTCCCAGTCAGGGCACATGCCTGGGTTGTAGGCCAGGTCCCCAGTAGGGGACACATGAGAGGCAACCACACATTAATGTTTCTCTCCCTCTTTTTCTCCCTCCCTTCTCCTCTCTCTAAAAATAAGTAAATAAAATCCTTAATCTGTCCGTGATGACAGCGCCTCTGTCTTCACACTCAATCAACGGATTTCATGAGAGTGAAACAGAAGCAACACAGTGAAACAGAAATGACACATATTCTTACTAATAGAAAACATTTTAAGTGCAGCTAAAAAAATTAAAGGCATGGCAAAGAAATGAAAAAAGAGTTTAGGGAAGGAGAAAAGCCAAGGGAGAGGAGACCCACAGCTTTTGACCCAGTCATCACATTACAGAAAGTCTTCCTTGTGTGCTGCACATCAGGCCAGAGTGGCTCACTTCATATTAATGAGCGAGTAAAATGACGCCATCAGCCACTGAGTTCAGCGAATCTGAAGGTCGTCTTGGGGATGTACCGATTCTGTCCTACTGCCCCCTAGTATCTATATCAATGTTTGTAGTCGAGCACAGTAATTCATGTTTTAAACAATTCACTTGATATATTGCAAGTTCTGCAGTTTTATATTCATCTCAGTCCACAAACCCACAAACACCTGTGTGTGAGAAACACAACTTTATTATCAGTAACTCCATTTAATTTCCATTTCTATGCCAACATGACCACCACCACCACTGCCCATTCTACGTATCTGGTGGGAAACTTACTTTCTTACTTTTATTTTTGGTGGAGGGAGTGTTTTTCAAGTGCTCCCTGGAATTGTCAAGGTTTAGGGTGGCCAAGCGTTGCAGGGGTTGGGAGTATAATGGCCCTTGAGTCCCTTTTTCACTGAGGTGAAGGCAAGCAAGGCCTTTTATCCTTGGCCGTCCCACTGTGTGGACCCATGCTGTAGGCTTGGAAATCTTTACAAGGATGCTTACACTCACATCTGCACAGATGGCTCCGTCGCCCTTCCCTCCGTGGTCCTGCTTTCTCCCTGACAGGTATGCAGGCAAGCTGGTGCAGCACCCTTTTCTTTCCTTCTCTCCTCCCTCCATCCAAACAAGCTCTCTTTGTAGTTTGAGGTGAAAAGAAGTCCCGTCCATTACCCCCGACCCACCCTAACCCCCCTTTTCTGGCTAAGACACTTGGTCTCAGTCTACCCGGTTTCTAAGTTTTGGAAACAAGGTCAGGAAGCTAACAAGCCCTTTCCTCACCAGAGGCTGTGAGTGCAGGACGACCATGTGCTCAAATGGAAGTTGGGTTGAGGGAAATAAAAAAAGAAGGAAAATGGGACATACAGTGATGAAAAATAATACATTATCTCAAAATATTATTTTGAAGTAAAAGCTAACATATATTACATGCTTACACATTGTGCCAGGTGCTATATATTAAGTGCTTTGTATGGATTATCAAGTATTCCACACAAGCCAGAAATAAGTTATTATCCACATTTTACAGGTGAGGAAACTGTCTCCATGAGTTTTAGTCTTTTGACCAATGTCACACTGCTAGTAAATGGCAGGGCTGGAACTGGAACCCAGCTTCTGATGCCAAACCCCATTGCCTCCAGCCTTGCCCCAGCTTTTGGCTTCTGGTTCATGATGTACTTCCCAGAATGAATTTCTGCTTCAATTTTGCAGTTGCCCCTGAGGGCTAACCTGTAGACATTAGCTAGAATTCATGCCAGTGGCTCATCTGGACCCCTTTATTTCTGCCAGCCAGGTTTCCATGGAAAGTTCTCTGATGTCCTTTCCCAGCTCCCAGGTGCCCACTATGCCTAGTGCTCCAAAGTTGCTTGAGTATTTCAACCCTAGATCTCAGCAGTACCCTGGGAAGGGACCACCATCCCATGTTGTAACAAGTAGCTTGAATATGTGTATATACCACAAACTTCTATATTAAGAAGCCATATGAAGAACTGCCTCATTTAATGTTAGAATGGGCAGCCCCATAACAGTGAGGGCTTTTAGCTTACAGGGAAGTCCATCATACCCATCTTGAGATAAACAAGGAGCTTCAAATGATTGGCTTGCCAACTAGGCAAGTACTTTTAAAAACAAACTGTCCCATCAACTGTGTGGTAGCCCCTGGAATAATTGCAGTGTGGAACTACTACTGTGCTCTTCAGAATGGTCATTTTCAGTGTCACTCAGGTAGCTTAGCCAAAAACATAGGTGGATCACCAAAGTTCCTGCACTAAAAGCAGGAGAAATTATGGGGCAGGGCACACGTGCACAAAATAAGGGATTATTTTTTTTAAAAAAAAGGAAATGATTAACGTAGTTATAACAGAAAGAGACTTTGAAATTTGGGAATTTATTGAGTTTTGTCCTTTTAAATTTCCCCTCCCATGAGGCGTCCTTGGGTACAGATGTGATTATTGATTATTGATCTCTTGCCTTCTTTTCCTATATGTTCTCTTTCAATCATCCCCAAAACCCTGCAGAGAGGTAATATCATCCCTGGTGTAGACATGAAAAAAATGTGGCCCCCAAGAGGTCAACGAACATTTGGGCAAGGCCTTAGGACAAGGACATAGCTTTTGTCTCTTACTATCATATCATCTTGACACTCGAAGGCCCTTCAAGAGTGGATTTAAGGATTTGAGGAAGAGACCACATATATATCTGGATGGCTTGGCCTTTTAGTATTGTTCAAATTAAAACATGCAGTCCCTGTCCCTTGTGCCTTTGTGTAGTTTGATCTAGACTAGGAGGAGAAAGCATTATATTTGCAATATTGGGAGTTTTTCTTCCCTCTGGCAATTGGCCATGAATTTTGTACAACAGTGGTGCTGCGCTCTGGGGAGCTTTTACAAATCTTCATGCCTGAGTGGCACACCATGCCACTTAAATCATAATCTCTGAGGGGTGGGGCCCAGACATCAGTATTTTTAGAAGCTCCCTAGGTGTTTCTCCTCTGTGGCCACAGTCGAGAACCAGGGCGCTAAAACGGCAGTTCTTAAGCGTCAACATACCCCACAGTCACCTGGAAGGCTTGTTAAAATGCTCGTTGCTAGGACCCACCTCCTAGAATTTCTGATTTAGTAGGTCTGGGTGGGAGTTATATTAGATATGCATTTCTAATAAGTTCCCACATGACTGGGAAGGTGAGCTGAGCAAATGTAAAGCTGGCCTGAGCTTCAGTTCCTCTTCCTGCCTGTGAGGTTACGAGGGTTTTGTATTTTAGTCTATTCCATGACTTCCCGTAACTTGATGAATCACCCAAGAATACTAGCTAAACAGCATTTGCTGTGTAAATGCTAAATAGCTGTGAACATCAGAAGTAGTTTGCTATAAGTCAGGCAATGAATCCCATTAACTTTCAAATTGAGTCTAAGGAGCTTACCACAATTTTCAGTAGAAAAATTAATATTTTTCAAAGAAAATTTACCATTCTCAAAGTTAGTTGTGCCAGTCTTATCAGCATTTCTTTCTTTTTTAAAAAATATTTTATTTATTTATTTTAGTGAGAGGGGAAGGGAGAGAGGAAGAGGGAGAGAAACATCAATGTGTGAGAGGAACATCCATCAGTTGCCTCTCGTATGCCTGCAACTCAGGCATGTCCCCTGACTGGGAATTGAACCAGCAACCTTTCAGTTTGCAGGTTGGCACTCAATCTACTGAGCCGCACCTGCCAAGGCAGCATTTCTTTTCTTTAAAAGTCTTTGCAATAACTGCTCTTTATCATTTTTAATGAAGTCAAGTTATAAAGTTTATGAAGCCAGAACTCAAAAGATAGAGATAAATCTTTGGGTCTATTCAGGTAGGGCTGCCAGATATATTAAAACAAAACAAAACCAGGAACTCAGATAAATTATGAATACTTTTTAATGTGAAAATAATGAGTAATTTTTAATATAAAAAGTCCCATACAGTATTTGAAAATCCTGATGAGGGGGAAAATATTAGGATGGGAATGAAATATGTACTTGCTGTGGAGCAATATAACATAGCCCATTCGTTTCTGTTTATGGATACACAGAAGTACTTGATCTTGAGGTTTGTCCATTAATAGCTCAATAATTATTGGCTGAATTGATACAATATGTATATCTAATATATAAATACAGTACATACAATTGCAGAATGACTTTAAAGAAGGATGCTTGACAACTCAAGATCCCAGTTTGTTCTTATTCATCACCCAGGTTAGTCGTTATCTAAGGTAGTTGTTCTCCACGGAGAGCAGTTTTCCCCACCTAGGAGATGTTTTCTTCTGTCACAGCTGGGAGGGGCAGTGCTGCTTAGCATCCACTTGGTTGAGACCAGGGATGCTGCTAACATCTTACAATACACTGGACAGCTCCCCACAATACAGAATTATCTGGCCCAAAATGTTCAAAGAGCTGAGGTTGCGAAACTGTGGTTGGGATTATAGTGCACAAGATTTAACGTGTCTTTTGTTAAATCATCCCAGCCATCTCCAGGAATGTGTTGGTATTTTATTCTTTCAGGTGTCAATTCAGGGAAGAAAATGTTTGGGAGACATAAATTTTGTCTCAACCCTCTAGTTAGTTCTGGCATCCTGGATGTGTTTTCAAATAGTAGTTAGAAGACACTAACCCAAAATGTATTCATTATTTTGCGTACTACAGCTGTTGCTATAATCCTTATATTTAGAAGGAAGCTGATTGCTAGATACAGCAATAAACATTCATAGCTTGACAATATCTTGTTTTCATTATACTTACCTTTAGTTAACTATAAAACATTTCATAGATGTATATTTTTATTAAAGACCTCATTAATTCCCGTGATACCCATGAGAAGCAAAGAGGGGTTGGGTTATATTTTTCTTATCTTTTTATAGTATATTTTATTGATTATGTTATTACAGTTGTCCCACTTTTCCCACTTTGCCCCCCTCTGCCTAATACCCCCCTTTTCCCCAGCAATCCTCATCTTAGTTCATGTCCATGGGTCATGCATACAAGTTCTTTGGCTTCTCCATTTTCTATGCTATTCTTAATGTCCCCCTGTCTATTTTGTACCTATCAATTATGCTTTTTTAAAAAATATATTTTATTGATTATGCTATTACAGTTGTCCCATCTCCTCCCCACCCCCCCCCCT